>OX333075.1:9770225-9946923 GCA_946863875.1 Alloplasta piceator | reverse complement strand
GAGAGAGAGTCATCGTGGCAAAAAGGTGAGGTGAAACAGATGATCGGCGTTCTGTGATTGGTACTCGAATAGAAACTCGAATAATTATAGCCTCCATTTGGTCCTATTTTTTTCATCTTTTCTCCGGCAGTTTATAGCGCTTTTCGTATGCTGTTTTCACCATTATTCAAACTGCCAGTAATGGTGAAATTTCATGTACAGTTGAACTCTCATCATTGCGATTTCCTGAAGAATTTCGGCAGAATATTGACACGTTTCGAGAGAAAAAAAATTGGGTTTTTTGGTGGCATTTCGTTGGGAATTTGTAGATTTGTAGATTTTGTAGATTTAAGATGCGTCTCGATGCTGCTATTTTGAAAATGCAGAGATTTTGAGGGTTTTATTCGTGAAGGACATCGAAAATATAATATGATAAAATATAATTAAATATATAATCAATATTAATATATATAATATAATTATAATAGCCTCTAATTGTGATGTTTTTGAAATTTTATTTTCAAATTTCGACAGAAATTTCTTTTTATAAAGTAACGTCTGAAGTAATTTAAAGGTAACTCAGCTGATACTCGATGACGATTAGTAGTCAATTTTAAAAAATGCAGCACGCTTTTATTTGAAAACTTATTTCCAATTGGAATAAAATTATTTTTAACTTTTTAGATATTTTTTATTAACAACTAATAAAAGCTTGTTAGAAAAAAAAAATTTCGTTCATTTATCTTTTACTTTTTAGTATTTATGATGTTAAATAACTAGTTTAGTAATTTATATCAAGTTTCGCATAATTTTTTTGCAATAAATTTTGCGAAACATTTTTTTTTGCAAAAAGTTATGTGAAACATTTTTTGTGGCAAAACAATTTTCAAGCAAATTTTTTGCGATAATATTGCATTGTCATTCGACTTACATACGCATGCAAAATTTCAACTCAATCGGAAACCGGGAACTGGGTCAAATTTAACTTGCAAGATTTGATTACAGACCAGAGTTCAGCAAAGTACTTGAAAGTACTTCAAGTATCAAGTACAAAGTACCGTAGGTACTTGAAGTATCAAGTACCGGTGGTACTTGAAGTATCAAGTACCGGTGGTACTTGAAGTACACTCAGTCAAAAAATTAAAGGAACAGCAAAATTTTCGAGATTTTTCAGCGATTTTCCAAAGGCTGTAACTTTGTTAATTTTGGTCGTACAAAATTTTCAAAAAAAGCATTTTCAAGCTTGAATCTTCTACTTTTGAAATCTTCAGTCAAAATTTTTTTATGGGCATCACCCTCGACTCAGTCGAAAGAAATATCACGGTAAAAATTTTCTCGAAATTTTTGCTTTTTTCAAAACAGTCGATGGGCTTCAAAAAATTTTTCCGAACTTAACCAATCTATGGATCGTTTAGCTGAATTCTTTGGCTTCAATTTGCTTTTTTTATTTTTGTTCTACGACCATTTTTCGCTGAGATATCGGCGATTGAACAAAAATTCGTCTTTTTTTTTAAATCTTCGATATCTCTGGAACTAATGATCGTACAGTGAGTAAACGGTGGGTTTCGGAAACTTGAATCTACCCTCTATAAGTGCCTGTTATTGTCATAAACGAAAAAAAATTGTTTCCATGCTCAATTTTGACTTGAAAAAGTCCAAAAAATTAGCTTTTTTTCTTGTTTTATAAAATCTACCACAACTTTGCAGATATTGCGAAAAATACCAATGTTTTAAGGTCCTTTTTTAGCTCAATAGATACCTAAAAACCATGCCAATTTTCAAAACCATCGGTCGAACCGTTTTTTGTGACCGAGTCATCAAACTTTTAGAAAAATTGAAGGAACACGTTTATTGATCCTTAATGACCAATTAATTAATGGTGTTAAAAATGAATTAAAAAGTTTTTCTTTCTTTTCTCTCAAATTTGCATTTAATGAGCGTGAAAACTAAGAAAAAAAATTCACATTTCAAAAAGAAAAAAATTTTTTTTTGCAAAATTAAATTTTTTTTTATTTTTTAAATTTGAATAAAAAAATTTATTAGCATTTTTTTCAAAATTTTATTTCGATATTTATTACATATTGAATGCAAAATTGTAAAAAAAATGCCAATACAATTTTTTTTCAAATTAAAAAATAAAACAAAATCGAAATTTCGAAAAAAAAATTTTGTTTTCGAAATTTGGATTTTTTCTAGCTTTCCCCGCTCGTTACATGCAAATTTGAGGGGGAAAAAAAGAAAACTTTTTTCAAAAATTTTTAACAACATTAATTGGTCATTAAGGATCAATAAACGTGTTCCTTCAATTTTTCTAAAAGTTTGATGACTCGGTCACAAAAAACGGTTCGACCGATTGTTTTGAAAATTGGCATGGTTTTTAGGTATGTATTGAGCTAAAAAAGGACCTTAAAACATTGGTATTTTTCGCAATATCTGCAAAGTTGTGGTAGATTTTCTAAAACAAGAAAAAAAGTTAATTTTTTGCACTTTTTCAAGTTAAAATTAAGAATAGAAACAATTTTTTTCGTTTCTGACAATAACAGGCACTTATAGAGGGTAGATTCAAGTTTCCGAAACTCACCGTTTACTCGCTGTACGATCATTAGTTCCAGATATATCGAAGATTTAAAAAAAAAGACGAATTTTTGTTCAATCACCGATATTTCAGCGGACAATGGTCGTAGAACAAAAATAAAAAAAGCAAATTGAAGCCAAAGAATTCAGCTAAACGATCCATAGATTGGTTAAGTTCGGAAAAATTTTTTGAAGCCCATCGACTGTTTTGAAAAAAGCAAAAATTTCGAGAAAATTTTTACCGTGATATTTCTTTCGACTGCGTCGAGGGTGATGCCCATAAAAAATTTTTGACTTAAGATTCCAAAAGTAGAAGATTCAAGCTTCAAAATGCTTTTTTTGAAAAATTTTTACGACCAAAATTAACAAAGTTACAGCCTTTGGAAAATCGCTGAAAAATCTCGAAAATTTTACTGTTCCTTTAATTTTTTGACTGAGTGTATAAAGTACTTGTTACTTGAAGTATAAAGTACTTGTTACTTGAAGTACTCATCAGGACGAGTACTTGAAGTACAAGTACTTGAAAAAATCAAGTACCAAGTATCAAGTACTTTTCAAGTTTTCAAGTACGTCTCGTAAATTTTCGTAAGGGGTACTTCGGTAATTAGTAAACCCAAATTCAAAATTCTCCAAATTCATCATTTTTCAAAATTTTGTTTCGGAATATTTTTATTTTCGTAGCCCCAAGTATACACTTTAAGACGAACCCAGAACGATTTTTTCGTAACTATGTATAATAGTTATCGAAATATTTAAAAAATAAACTTGAAAAATGGTGAAATTTTGAATTTTCAATAAAAAAATTTAATTTTTTTCCTTTGTTGGAACTTCGTTTTATGATAAAAGAAAACTTCTGACCAAATTTCATCGAAATTGAAAGAGGACGATTCCAAATATTGGTCGATTTGACATGGAATGACCCATATTCAAAGGCTTGGCACATGCAACCATCAGCAAGACACATTCAAAAGTACTTGATACTTGTACTTGAAAAAAGTACTTCAAGTACAGAAAAGTACTTGAATTTTTCAAGTACAGTACTTCAAGTACAGGAAGTACTTGAAAAATGTAAGTACAATACTTGAAGTACTTTTTAAGTACTTTGTACTTGCAAGTACCGAGTACTTTCAAGTACTGCCCAGCTCTGTTACAGACAGACAGACACCGAAGCAGGTGAAAGTAAATAAAAGCTTGTATAAAAAAAGCAAACAAATTCAATCAGTATATTAGTTTACTCTATATGGTTGGTTGAAAGAATTCTCGAAATATCCAATTAAAATGAAGTGACGGCTCCTCAAAGAAAAATTCGTGTGAAAGAAATTTGCACTATTCATTAATTAATGAAGAGCATAGATTGGAAAAAAGAATTCTTTGATCGAATATTCGATTTATACTTCTACAAAAAGGAAGGGCTCTCCTAGGTAACCAAAACAACGTATTTTATTGCACTCCGTGCGCAAAGTGGCACTTTGCGCACGCTGCGCGTGCTCAAACTGGTACTTTGCGCACTCGTACAATAAAATTTCGTACGATACTCGTGCGAGAAACTTTTTCTCAACTCGTGTGATTGCAACATTCACCTTCGGCTCATGCTGCAAACTCACGCTCGTCAGAAAAAGTTTTATCGCACTAGTATCGTAATATACTATTATATGATTAAAGAAAAAAACATATTTTTATAGGTTTTTACCGAAGCTTTGGTACTTCAAAATGAAACATCTTTATAAAACTCGGTAATTTAATTGGGTCAAAATATATCATTTTACCGGAGTTTCAATCGATGTCCAAAAAGCATTTCACAGAAAAGTCTTTTGCGGTGAGCAATGTCATTTAGAAATATCTCATCGAAAATATTTCAAAATAAAGTTAAAAGTTACAAAAATATGTATATAAATTTTCACGTTAATAAATTAAAATGTCTTTCCAGAAAAAATTCTTGAAAAATCGCTTCTTTTCGGGCTCCTCACTGCGTACAACCCCTTAATCAAATAGAGAGTAGACATCGGAAAAAGACCCTTTGATCAAATACTTGATTATTATTTCTATAAAAAGCCTCGAATATTCTATAAAAATCGATGCAGTAATTTTTGAGATATCTCGCTCGATGATTTTAAAAACATAAAAGAATAACATAAACATAAACTTGCTTGGAAAAACCGTCTCAGTTTCTTTCCAAAAAAGGGCACAGTTTTAAAAATATTTCAAAAATCTCTTGGGTCAATTTAACCCCGTCCCTCAATTTAATGTGCAAGGTGATATTTTCTTGTTAAATTATCATAAATTTGATGTATGTCTCATTTTTAGGCCGATTCGCGAGACGTGGGGCATAATGGGCCACCCTAAAAAATTAGGTCAGAAAGTTTTACTTTTTCTTCAAATTTATGATGATTTTGATGTATTCATCCATTTTAAGGCCAATGCACTACGTCAGAGGTAAAATGGACGATGGTCCATTGTTTTCAATTGTTAAATATTTTAAACGTTGAAAACAATTTTTTAAGATAAAAAAAAAAATCATTATTTTTTAGAGGGGGGCCATCATGCCCCAGAATTTTTTTTTTGTTTCGTTCAAAATATCGGTGAACTTCTTCAAGATAGAACAAACGTAAACTGATTTGATGGTTGGAAGCCACAAAAAGTATTACTCGGCTTAGGGGGGGCCGTCTTGCCCCACCCTCCCCCACAGCGAAATGAACGAGTTAGGCGAGTCATGATGAGCCATACGAATGCGCTCTGAAAACGTCGAATATCTCGCGGGTTTCAAGAACGCATGATATGCATATATGAGGTATTTCAGCTCAAGTGTGTTAACCCGTAACCCTGACCCTCTCGGATTTATTTACTTTTTTTTCATATGATCGCATTGGGTCTAAAATACACCCTTATAATTTTTCTTCGATTTTTCCAAACATCCCTTAATGCAAAAAAAAAATTAAAGAAAAACGCAATTTTTTAAAAATCTGAAAAAATTCTGAAAAAACCGTGGTATTATATACAAATTTTCAAGCTATCCTCGTAGTGGGCAGATTTTTTTTCTGTATTTTTCGTATTCAATTAAAAAAAAAAAAATTTTTTTAACGCTATTTTTTAAAAATCTAAACAATTATGAAAATACCGTGATAATACATATATAAAATTTTTCAAGGTCATCACCCGTAGTGGGCAGATTTTTTTTCTGTGTTTTACAAGCTATTAACGTTCTTAAAATTCCAACAAATTCTAAAATAGCTTGAGCATATACTCAATTTGAGTACCAAAATAAATCAGTATCTGCTCAAGGTGAGCTATTTGAGAATTTTTTGGAATTTTAAGAACGTTAATAGCGTGTAAAAGACAGAAAAAAAATTTGCTCACTACGAATGATAGCTTGAAAATTTTGAGATATTATCACGGGTTTTTTTCAGATTTTTTGTAGATTTTTAAAAAATAGCGTTTATAAAAAAAAATTTTTTTTTTGAAATCGATTACGTAAAATACAGAAAAAAATCTGCCCACTACGGGTGATAGCTTGAAAATTTTTATATATTACCACGGTTTTTTCAGAATTTTTTCAGATTAAAAAAAAACAGCGTTTGAAAAAAATTTTTTTTTTTGAATTAAGGGATGTTTGGAAAAATCTAAAAAAATTATGAGGGTGTATTTTAGACTCAATGCGATCATATGAAAAAAATCAAATAAATCCGAAAGGGTCAGGGTCACGGGTTCACACACTTGAGCTGGAATACCTCATATATACAGGGTGTTAAGTAACTAGATAACCTGACTAGGTTCACCGTGCAGAGCGCGCGAAGACGAAAAATTAGCTTTTTTAAAAATTGTTATACGACAAAAATTGGATTAGTTATTAATGTATTAAGCTGACCAATGACGGTTAGAATCTAGGAACAATGCTACTGGTGAGCCGCGTGGTGGGAGTAACGGTGGGCGTGGCGTAAAAACCCCCACCAGCGGCATTTTCTCTAGATCCTAGCCGTCATTGGTCAACTTTAAAATTATTGATAACTCAGCCAATTTTTATCGTACAAAATTTTTAAAAACAGCAAATTTCTTTGTCTTGATGCGCTCTACACGGCGAACCTAGTCAGGTTATCTAATTGCTTAACATCCTGTATACATCGCTGGTTGTCGGGTGTGAGCTCGAGCACATTTCTCTCGCGATTTCTCGCGAGGTAAAGAGAGAACTGCGCGAGCGCGAGCAGCCCGTTTGAGCCAATAAGTCCATCCAAGTTCATTGCGCTCTGTGCAATGACGATGGGCTCGCCCGCGAGAAAACTCTCATCCTCGCCCTTGGCCAATTTGCAATACTCGGTATTGAAACTTACTTTGATAGAAAAAACAAATTAACAAAAAGTAGATTTTCCATTTGCAAAAGGAGGAGGAGAAGGAGTAGAGAATTTGAGAAGGTTTTTATTTATCGTTTCTCATCACTTCTCATTGAAACTTCTCATGAAAAATAATTGAAATCAATTATTAAATCATTAAGTCATTGAAATCATTAAAATCATTAAAAATCATTGATGTCAAAAAAACAAATGCATTTAGTTTTAGAGCGGAGCATTTTTTTCATTATTTGCATTGCATTTTTTTTTTTAAGGGCTCAAGGTGACTCCCCACTGTGATGACCAAAATTTCGACGTTTTTTCATTAATTTTTTTAAATAACAAAAAAATAACCCGATCGTTTTGAAATTGTTACATGTTGTCATTTGTATCTTGAAAAGTACAAAAAAAAATTTGTTCGCTTAATTAATTTTTTATTATTTTTTATTATTAAAAAAATTTGTTTACTTAGTTAATTTTACATAGAATTGCTTATGATTGTGTACGTCAAAGTGGAGTCCTCGAAAAAAAAGGTGAAGTGTTTCAGGGAAGAACACAACCTTCCGTATAGTCATCTGAAATAAAAAATCCAAAGAGATTATTGTTTTGTAGGCCTAATTCTAATGAAGTAACCTATAATATGCATATTTTAAGGAAAAAAACGTAATGGCGGACTTGTGAACAAAAAGGTCTTCAAAATCGAATTATTAAAAATAAATTGTTTGAAAAAATTCAATTATTATTAAAAAATGGAATGGTTTAAAGGTTAGATATTTAGCTATGAAATCGAAATTCTATAAAGAGGCTTCTATGAATTTGTTAATGAATTACGAAAAAAAAAATTTTCATAGTAATTAAGAAAAAAATGGCGGCTGTGCGGTATTTTTGCATCGGCACCTTTTTTTTTAAGGGTCGTCGACAAGAAATGTTAATTATACAATTTATGACTTGGAGTAAAAAAGAATTTTTTAAAATTATATATAATAACAGCTGGAGTTGGATTTTTTCATTTTTTGAATTTTTTGGTACAATGATTTTTGGCAAAATTGTATGCCAAGAAAAAATGTTCAAAATTTCGGAAAAAACATTGCCTTATAAATTTTTATAAAAAGATAGTACCCAACACATAAAAAAAATCCTAAACTGGTCATCAGGTCATCGAACAATGCAATTTCAAATTTTATATTATGTCTTCCGCCAATTAAAAAAATGCAATTCCGAGAAAAACGCATTTAAAGTTTTCAGCACTGTAAAAAGTCCTCTAAAAGGAACTGCAACAAAAAAAATTTGAGAATTTAGATATTTTCGTGGCCCATAATTTTTTGGTGTATAACTTTCCAGACCAGGAAGCACTTTTTAAGTAAAATTTTTTTTTTTCATTTTCAAAAAATCTCATAATTACCTCTTAATAGTGTTCATCAATATTTTTTTCTATAAAGTGTACAGTTTCTAAATTGTCTATTTTTTTTTCCACTTATCTCTTCGCATTCCAAATTTTTCACGTCACATTTCCAAATCCCACTTTGGCGTTGAAAAAAAAACAAATATTTCAAAGCCCTTGTCATTCTTCCGCCATTCATTCATTAGTGTTTCATTAGGAACATTTTTTTCGTACGGAATATCGGGACGAGTTTATAAATTGGAAAGATCGTAAAGATCTGATGATAAAATGCTGAGGGAAAAAAAACCATTTGAATTTTACACGGATATAGATATAATTATATCTGTATATACGCATTTTACGGCACGCGACTGCCTTATGGAGACACGGATTTCGTATTAGTGATAATAATAATAATCATTATATTAGTCGTCATCAAGATTTTCAGGTTGATCTTTGGAATCCCATACTAACTCTATTCTCGTCGTTAATAGAGATCGTGGCGATGTGACGATTTCGTAATCGACTGACTCCTGGCAAAAAGGAAATTACACTCTCGGGAACTCGAAATCTCTTAGATTAAAAACACTTTCTGTCTTTCTCGCGCTCTCTTGTGCAGGAATGAGAGGAAAAAAAGTCAATTCTGCGAGACCGGTTTGCTTGAGCGCGACGAACCTCGAGATCCGATCTCTCTCTTTTTCTCTCTTTCTCTCTTTCGCAGTCGACAATCTTGGACTTGACACTGAACGCCATTACGTAATATATACAGATATATCCTGTGTCAAAGAATGTATGCAAAATCCGCGAAGCAATGACCTGAAGAATAATCGTGAAAGTCCATTATACAGGGTGTTAAGTAACTAGATAACCTGACTAGGTTCACCGTGTAGAGCTCGCAAAGACGAAAAATTAGCTTTTTTAAAAATTGTTATACGACAAAAATTGGCTTAGTTATTAATGTATTAAGCTGACCAATGACGGCGAGAATCTAGGAGCAATGCTACTGGTGAGCCGCGTGGTGGAGGTAACGGTGGGCGTGGCGCAATAATCCCCACCAGCGGAATTTTTCCTAGATTCTAGCCGTTATTGGTCAACTTTGAAAACATTGATAACTCAGCCAATTTTTATCGTACAAAATTTTTTAAAAAAGAAATTATTTTGTCTTGATGCGCTCTACATGGCGAACCTAGTCAGGTTATCCAATTGCTTAACATCCTGTATAGTATAAGAAACTATCTTAGTGACGAACGATTCCAACGGTACCGGAAAAAACTTCTCGATTTGATTTTAAAAAATTTCATCGCCTTCAAATTTACAAAATCTTGATTTTTCCTTATCCAATCATATTTTGAGGGGATTTACATTACCGGCGAAAAGTTTCCGGACTTCAAAAAAGGTCTGGAACGGTTTTTATGCCATTTCGCCGGAAGTCAACGTGAACTAATTTAACAGATGGCATTTTAAAGGAAAAGAATTCGGCTTCATGCCCTGTTTTTTTGAATTCTTTTAACAATTTGTTTTTAGATCTCGACTCTATTTTGAAAACAACTGTTTTATGTGTTTTTTCCCCCTCTCTTCAGGTGCACCCATCTTCAAGAGGAAAATTTTTCAATACATTTTTACGATTGGATTCATAAAGGGAAAAGCTTGAGCTTCAATCTCCTTTTTTTTATAAATTTGAGCGTTTTTGGTTTCCAAAGTTATTCTGTTTTTGTGAAAAAAAACGAAATTTGAAAAATCCCGTATAACACGAAAACAAAGAGGATCCATGAAAAACTCCAGGATAGCCAAAAGTTGCGTCTGTTTTTGTTGAGTTCAGAGAATTTTTTTCAGATTTTTTTCCAATTTTTTTTTCTTTTTTTCTTGATTATTGATAAAATTTCAAGAGGGAAACTTCACATTTTTTTCCCATATTTGTTTTTCTCCTACTTTCGGTCGGAAAAAAAAATCCTCTGAAAAAATTCCTCTGAACTCGACGAAAACAGATGCAACTTTTTGCTATCTCAAAGTTTTTCATGGATCTTCTTTGTTTTCGTGTTATACGGGATTTTTCAAATTTCCTCATTTTTCACAAAAAACAAAATGACTTTGGAAAAAAGTTACGTCTGTTACTTTTTCTATTGCAAAATTCATAATTTTGTTTCTATGAACCTCAAAATTTGAAGGAATTATTACGTTTTTGTATTCCTCGGAAAATTTCAAAAAAAAAAAAAAATTAAGGAAGAAATGAACAATACTTTATTGAATTGGCGAGATATATAACGCATGGATTTTTCAAAAAAGCATTGCTTCCCAAAAAAATACTTCCATCTCTTCTCTGAGATATTAAGCTGCATCAGCTGATTTCGTTAGGATCGCACAATTTGTACAAAAAAAATGCCAAATAATTCTATAGGCAATTCAAAATTTAAAAAAATCGTCGTCACTATGAGAATTGAAAAAGAAAATTTGAAAAATTCTTCGGGATTCTGCAATTGCAGCTGTTAATTTTTCAATACATTACAAATATTGTTTGAAGTCAGTATTTTCTGGAATCTTTGTTTTACGAAAATTTTCGGAATTTTTCGAGCGAAGTTTGGATATGGAAACAAACGCAAAAACTTGCAAATCGGAAATTTGCACATCACTTCCTCAGTATTTTTTCGTATTTACAAATCCTCCTCTATGAGGAAATGTTAGCAAATTTTAGTAAATTTTAGCCGTCACAGTTTTGGCTTTCTCATAGAGGAAGCTTTGTAAATACGGAAAAATACTTTGGAAATGATGTGCAAATTTCTGATTGACAAGTTTTTTTTACTACCTCTGGTTATCGGAGTAATAAAACGGCATCTTTGTATCGTACAATTTTCGATCAAGCTTTTTTTTGAAAATTTCAAAATTGCATAAAATTTGCACGGTTCAAGTGATTTTTGCAAAAATGAATACCAAGTAACTTTTTCCATCAAAATACTCTTATTGAAATTTTGAGCCTGATATAACGAAATGTGTGCAAGCTCAGCGATCATGTGCTTTTTCCAAAAAAGCTTATGTGCAAAATTTCGGCTCGCTACTCCGATGGGATCTTGAGATATAGATGTTTGAATTTTTCGAGGCAACGACACACACACATACATACATACTAGGGTGACAGTTATTTAGGCTTTGGAGAAATAAGTTCTGTGCCAGCCCAAAAACATAATCAAGGTGTATCAAAAAAAATCTGTGTAAAGTTTGGAGGCGCTCGGAAAATTGGAAAACGCGCCACTGGGCGATTGAAATTTTAAATGTTTTTTGGGCATCTCTTCAGAGCTTGTCATTAACAAAATTATGAATGAAAAAAATTGAAAAAATTTGGTTTTGTACACCATACTATGCACAAGAAGTGTACCAAGTTTCAAATTTTTCTCATTAATATTATCGTCGAAAAAAAAAGAATCATTGATGCGTGAGATAAATACATGTACCTTACATTTAAAATTTCAATCGCTCGGTGGCGCGTGTTCCAATTTTTCGAGCGCCTCCAAACTTGACACAGATTTTTTTTGATACACCTTGATTATGTTTTCGGGGTGGCGTCGAACTTTTTTCGCGAAAGCTCAAATAACTGTCACCCTAATACATATATACACACATACACGCATACATACATACATACATCCGGACATTTTTTACACATACGATTCCTCGATGTTTTAGGACATTTTGAACATACTGACATGAAAATTTCGAAAAAAAAAAATTTCACGAAAACAAAGCTTCCTCTATGAGGAAGCAAAATGGTGAAATTCGAGCAAGGACGAGTTGGGACGAAATTCTTCGTATACATTTCTCTCATTTAATTTCGGAAATACCGACGGGTCGTTCCCGTCCAGTTGGAGCTATGATCTCTCTCAAACGGAAGCGCCAAAACGATGGTCATGTATATTGTCTCCGCGGTTCTTCCTCTTTCTCTCGGTTTCCCTCTGCTCCTCTTTCTCTCTGGCGATGGGAGTCCCTCCGTTCAATTACGTTTCGAGCATTTTTCACCCGAGCTTTCGGCGGGTGAGCCTCTGCGAGACTGAGACGGAAAAGCCGGAAAAAAGACGAATGAAAAGCGAGGAAAAACGAAATGGGAGGGGAGAGGTAGGAGGAAAAAAAGACAAACACCGAGTGAAAGAGAGCCCAGAGAGATAACTGTGACCTGGAGGATTGCGTTCGCCGCATTTTTCACTTTACCACATTTCCAATATACCGCATACAAATACACGTGTCCAAACGATTCGGATGCCGAAGTTGAGGGGAGAAGACGAAACAACGAGCATTAACTACCGCAAACGTTATCGGACGATCGGTATTCTTTAAAAGAAAAAAAAGGAAAATTACAAACAATCATTAATTCACGCAGGTTCTTGACTTTGCCTCGCGTTTGGGCGAATGAAAAGGGAAAAGGAAACAGCCTCAAAGGGAAGGAAATTTCGTTTCCCCTTCGAGTCGCTTTATTCGGTTGATAAGCGAAAAAAATTGATTTACGGAAAATTAAAATTTTTCTTGGGAGAACGTTAATAATGTTGCGATTATTTTGGAGAACTATTGAGGCTTTTGTTATATTTTTTATTCGCATTTTTTTCGATATTTGACAACTTCTATCCTCTTCTTCTTCTTTTTCTTTTTCTCCTTCTTCTTGTTCTTCTTCTTTATGATTATGAACAGTCATGATTTTTTGGCTTCTCAGAAAGGAAGCTTTGTTTTCGTGATTTTTTTCGAAATTTTTATGTCAATGTGTTCAAAATGTCCCAAAATATCGATAAATCATGTTTAGAAAAAATGTCCCGATGGATGTGTGTGTGTGTGTTTTTTTTTTGGAAAGTACATTTAAAAACGAAAATTTTGAAAAAAACATCCCACTCAGTCAATTTTTAAAGAAGTTATAGCCATTGCAAAAAAAGCCTTTTCTTTTGAGTTGGGTAAAAAACTGAAAATTTCCTGAAAAATGTATCTAATAGGGTAGAAAAGGAAAACAAAATTTCCGCTAAATCGAAAGGGGTCGGGTTTGAAAGTGGTTGATTTGACATGGAAGACCCCATATATGTATTCTGAGTTTCAAATGTAAATAATTTATAACTCAAGAACGCTTCGAAATATCGAGTAGAAATTTGGCACGCTTGTCGAGCACAAATTGTTCTTTATTATGAAAAAATTTTGTTTCAATTCTAACGGGTGTTCAGATTTTATCGACTTTTTTCGTTTTTACACAAATGGCATAAACGCTCTAGCTTCTGAAATTTTCAAGATATTGCACTCAAACTTTGTACAGCATACGTATATATAGCTATTATGATTGTTAGGTATTGAATTTGACAAAAATCGATCGAACGATTTAATTTTTATAAAATTTTGATTTTTTTGAAAAATAGCATAAGCACTCTAACTTGCACAATTTTCAAGATATTGCATTGAAACTTTGTACAGAATTAGTATAGCTATCAAGGTTGTTCGCAATTGAATTTGACAAAAATCCATCGAGGGATTAAAATTTTATGAAATTTTTAATTTTTTGAAAAATAACATAAGCGCTCTGACTTGCGCAATATTTAAATTGCACTGCAACTTTGCACGGAGCTAATATAGCTATCGAGGTTGTTCGTTATGAGATTTGGCGAAAATCGATCGAACGATTAAAATTTTATGAAATTTTTGTTTTTTTGAAAAATAGCGTACCCTAACTTCGGTTATTTGCGAGATATTGTACTGAAATTTTGTACACATCAAAAATAGTGATAAAGGTTATTCGCTATTGAATTTGGCAAAAATCAAATTTGGCAAGAAATAAATTTGAAAAAATTTGACATATTTGCATATTGATTACTCATATTTTTCGTTAGTTAACAAAGCTTCCTTTATGAGGAAGCCAAATTTGATTGCCATACTTTGTGATAAAGGTAGCTGCGTGAACTGTAGATAAAGATGAGGGAGCAATGTGGAAATGTCCAATTTGCAGGTTTTTTTTTTTATTTCGACGATACTCTATCAAAAGTACCAAAAGTCCATTTAGAGGATACAATTTTAGAAAATTCGCAATAATAATAATAATAATAATAATAATAATAATAATAATAATAATAATAATAATAATAATAATAATAATAATAATAATAATAATAATAATAATAATAATAATAATAATAATAATAATAATAATAATAATAATAATAATAATAATAATAATAATAATAATATGCAACTTTGAGCATCCATAATTTGCAAAAACCATTAAATCTTGCATAAATTTCGGAAATTAAGGATGCACAATAAAAATAAAAAATTCCAGAAAAATCGGTTCACGATGAGAGTAAATTGAGTTTGAATAACTCGTGTTAGAAAGACTTCTTTCTCTCTCCCTTTCTATAACCGCATGCGGTCAAATCGAGGTTCGACCAACTTTGAAAAAGTGACTTTTTTTTTTATCATCCACATGAAATGACCGGTCGATGTTCAATATTTATTTCCATTATAATGATTATTATTATTATTATCGCGACAATTATTATTATTATGGACCTAATCCCGCGAGGTACCATTTTTGTTTTATCGCTCCCAACGTCGTAAAAAACCAAATGTGTCGCGAATCTCTCGCGACCACTAAAAGTTTAACTCGGCAGAAGAGATTTATACAAACGCGCACAAAATCACTCGGAGTCGATTTGTAAAAAGTAACGTTGGTAGAAAAAAAAAATGAAACGAAATAAAAATGACACATAGTCGAGTATAATTTTAGAAACCCCGATGAATAATTATCCGCGACGCTCGTGAAATCTGGCGAATCTTCGCAAAGTATTCGAAAATTCCGCGAATAGATTCCGAATATAATTCTCGCGGTTTAGTGCCGACAAAAAAAAATTGTGTGTCCCCGTCGCAAATGACATTCAAATGCGAGGATTAATTCCTCTATCGGGCCGATGTTGGAAAAAATTTGTCATTGACGAAATGAAAAATAACCACAGGATGATTTGAATGTCGATAATTATTCACAGAACAGTCGAGAATCGCCTCGAGATCGAAGTTCATAAAAAAAGAGACGCCGCCGGTAATTGACAATGTCATGATGGAATTTTGCCATTTTTTGCACGATTTTTTTGCGAGCAGATATGAAGGATATTCTTCAATTTTTCAACCACTTTTTTGGGGAACCCTTCCAAAAATGTTATCAATTTAAAATTCCACTTGAAAGTCGCTCTCTAAATTATTTGCCATTTTTTGTAACTTTTTTGAATGTGGGATATTTTTTTTTTTTTAGAGTACAAAAAAAAATGTAAGTTGGAGAAAAACATCTCTGAGATAAAGGGTACAGTTTTTTTTTTACGAGATGAAATTCGTCTCATACATTTTCGTCAACTGGATTTTTGCTGAAAAAAATTTATTTAATATCAAGGCAATCATAAAAATTTAGTGAAAAAATCGCTCGAATGAAACTGTCAGAGATTTTGGACCAGTAAAAAAAATTGGAAAAATCACTTTTTCTCACAGCTCAATTTATCGGAGACAGTTGCAACATTTTTAATAATTTTGCTTCCTCATAATGGAAGCTTTATTGTTTTCGAGAATTTTTTTTTTCGAGATTTTTATGTTTCAAGTGTCCCAAAACATCGAGAAATCATATTTAGAATAAAATGTCCGGATGGATGTGTGTGTGTGTGTGTGTGTGTGTGTATCCTGAGTTTCAGATGTAAATAATTAATAACTCGAGCACAAATTGTTCTTCATAACGAAAAAATTGTATTTTAATTCTAACGGGTGTTCAGATTTTATCGACTTTTTTTGTTTTTCCAAAAATAGCGTAAATGCTCTAACTTCTGCAATTTTCAAGATATTGCACTTAAACTTTGTACACAATTAATATAACTATTAAGGTTGTTTGGTATTGAACGTGGCAAAAATCGATCGAAAGATTAAATTTTAATGAAATTTTGAATTTTTTGAAAAATAGCGTAAACGCTCTAACTTCCACAATTTTCAAGATATTGCACTGAAACTTTGTACAGAACTAGTATAGCTATCAAGATTGTTCGCTATTGAATTTGGCGAAAATTCATCGAGGGATTGTAATTTTATGAAATTTTTAATTTTTTGAAAAATAGCATAAATGACTTGTGTAATTTTTAAATTGCACTGAAACTTTGCACGGAGCTAATATAGCTGTCGAGGTTGTTCGTCATCAAATTTGGCAAAAATCGATGGAATTATTCGAATTTTATCAAATTTTGGTTTATTTTGAAAAATAGCGTACTCTAGCTTCGGCTATTTGCGAGATATTGTACTGAAATTTTGTACACATTCAAAATAGTGATCGAGGTTGTTCGCTATTGAATTTAGCGAAAATCAAAGTTGGCAAGAAGTAAATTTGAAAGAATTTGGCAAATTTGCACATTGATTACTCATGTTTTTCGATAGTTAATGAAGCTTCCTTTATGAGGAAGCCAAATTTGATCGCCATACCGTAAAATGGGGCTACTTTGTTCGTGTTTCGGAAGTTTTTTGGTCGTAACTTTTTTTTAATGTCCAAAATTTTTTTTTTTTGCTTGAACAGAACAATGTGTCCTTTGGCTATAAAACGTATAACAATAGCAAGCCTCACTAGACCCTCACAATTTTATATATTTAGAAAAAAAAACCAAAGTAACCCCGAGTGTGGGGCTACTTTGGAGAGGCATTGAAATGCAACTTTTGTCAAAGAGCCACATCGTAAATGCAACTTTGACATGATTTTGATAAAAAAAACAATATTTTATACATTGTACATGAAATTAAATGAAAAACAACGATTTTTGACAATGAATTCGTCATTTTTATTGAAGAAATGTTTTACATAAAACTACCAAACACTTAGGCCCGAATTTTAAGTTCTTAAGATCAAAATTGAGATCAAACTTTCTATTGAACTCAAATTTGAATTCAAGTTCGAACTTAAGTTCAAATTTAAGATGAATCTTAAGTTTGAACTCAAGTATCATTATAAGTTTATACTTATGTTCAAACTTTAACGCGAACATCAGATCGATCTTAAGTTCAAACTTAAATTTGGTTTGAGGTTTGATCTTGAGATCCATCTTGAGCATGAACTTGAGTTCGATCAAACTTCTTTCATCGCCTCCCTCAACCGTGTTATTTTAAATTAGTTGTGAAAATAATTAAGTACGATGAAACTTAAGTTTAAGCTCAAGATGGATCTTAAGTTCGAACTTCAAACCAAATTTAAATTTGAACTTAAGATCGATCTGAAGTTCGCATCAAAGTTTCAACTCAAGTATGAACTTACAATGGCACTTTAGTTCAACTTACGATTCATTTTAAATTGGAACTTAAGTTCGATCTTAAGTTCCAACTTGAGTTCCATGGAAAGTTCGATCTTAGGGTAGGACTTGTGACTTAAAATTCGGGCCTCACAGATGTAACAGACGTTGGAGTCGTTCTTCTTGTCCTTCTTTATTCCCTTCATGCGAATGGCATCATCGATTGTTCGGACATCTTGACCTGTTACACATATCTGTGTACCTGGTTTATGAATGACTTTTTTGCCTCTTCTACCCACTCCCCACACCCCCTCCCACCCCCCAAGGTCACGAGGGTTCACTGAGCACACGTTTTCACCGTATTTTGCTGCTCGTCCAAAGTAGCCCCAAAAATCAACAAAGTAACCCCCAAAGTCAAAGTTGCCCCGTTTTACGGTACTTTGTGATAAAGGACGCTGTGTGAACTATGAATAAAGATGAGGAAGCAATGTGCAAATGTCCTATTTGCAGGTTTTTTTTTGCTTTTCCTATACGAAATCATATTGGTATTTTGCCCCCGTAGTAAAAAACTCCATTCGTCGTCATTGAAAAATCCCCATTCATTCCCTATTGCCAAAATAACCAACGGAGATGAATGCCGAATTGCCTAAGGGGATTTTCGCCATTGAATTCCCCATTTGAAATCGAATGAGGATTTTCCAATGAGGATTGACTTCCCCATTTGAAACGGAATGGGGATTATTCTATGGGGATTCAATGAAGAAAATCCCCATAGGCAATTCGGCATTCATCTCCATTGGTTTTTGTAGGCAATGGGGAATGAATGGCGATAATCAATTGAGATTCTTTCATATAGTGAAAAACTCTATTCGTCACCATTGAAAAATCGCCATTCATTCCCCATTGCCAAAATAACCAATGGAGATGAATGCCGAATTGCCCAAGGACATTTTCGCCATTGAATTCCCCATTTGGAATCGAATAGGGATTTTCCAATGAGGATTGACTTCCCCATTTCAAACGGAATAGGGATTATCCCCTGGGCATCAGTCGGCAAGAACTCCTTGCATGGATTTTTTGGACACCGACTTCTGCTAATATTCCGTGCTCACACTCGTCTAGATAAGCATACTCTTCGCATAATCCGCATGGGAGTTCAGCGGGTTGCCGTCCTGCGACATCTCGCGCCAAGTCGCGGAACTAACGCGACGCGGTTTCCAATGGACATCTTTGGGTAATGTTGATAATTCAGTTCATCCGCATTTACTTCCCAATGGACATCATTGGGTAAAGCTGATCATTTCGTTCATCAGCATTTGCCTTCCAATGGACACCATTAGGCAATGCTGATCGCTCGGTCCATCAGCATTTGCTTTCCAATGGGCATCATTGAGTAATGGTGATCATTCGGTTCATCCGCATTTGCTGTCCAATGGACGTCATTGGGCAATGGTGACTTTTCAATGGATATCCATTCACTGATCAATGGTCGTTCCCATACGCCATTGAAAAATGCGGAAATCTCATCGGGTCCCCATTCATTGTCCAATGGAGTCGTATGAGGACCATTGGTTGCCATTGGCGATTCAATGGAGTTTTTTACTACGGGCCTCCAGCAAAAAGTATTCTTTCCTTTTTTACATTGAGTCAATTTCTTTCCAACGTTCTCGTGGATACGATGAGGATATTTGATCCTTCGACATCAAGCAACCATCACCGAGGTCCGCTGTGAAATTTTCATCGATATCGTATTTGACCCAGCGGCGTTTCCTCGAAATTATACACCCTAAACAAATTCTCATTTTCCGGGATGCCCCGGAGGTTCATTCGTATCACTGCTTTGACAACAAAACTCCGACTATGACGTGATAACAGTGATAAGAGATAAACTAGAGCCCACGACGAGGAGAGAGAAAAATGTTGATCCTGGTCGTCGCAGCTTTTTCCGTATTTATCTGAGTGACGGAATTTCATATTGCAGAGACGGATCAGTCTCGTGGAATATTACATTAGCTTGTATATTTTGTCACCAATTTTTTACTAAAATAATGGAGAGTTTTTTAAAGGACTTTCGAGATGCTCTGAAGGATCGACATCACTTTTCTCTTTCCCATCTTTCCTGACTTTTTCCTTAATGAGAAAGCTCAAAAAAAAAAGCTGAAAAAAAATTGACCGAATTTTTTTCCAACAGAATTTTAACGTGGGTTTTTATATTGGCCATTCTTTTCTAAATGGACCATTTTCTAATATTTTTCGAAATATTTGAGATATTGCTGGGTCGTAGTTGAAATATTTTCTTGGATTTCACTTTTTAATTTTTTTTTTAATTCAAAAAATAACAAGTAACAGGAAAAAAAATCAAGTTGAAAGTATGAGATTTCGAACATTTTTTCAATTAACAATTTATTTATATTTTATTCATTTTGTTTTATGTTTAAGGCTATTAGCCTGTTTTTAATTTTTTTTTTTTTGAAAAATGACAAGTAACAGGAAAAAAATCAATGTGAAAGTAGGAGATTTCGAACATCTTTTCAATTAACATATTATTTTTTATTGAACTCTATTTTTCACTGAATCATTTTTAAAAAATATTTTTTTCTTCAAATAGCTACCTTCAGGTGTTAAAAAAAATTTCGACTAATGTAAATAAATCATTTTCAATTTACTCTGAGAAAACAGTTTATTTGTAGTAAAGAAATATGTTTAGTTGGCACTTTTACTTAAATATACCTTGACTGTTATAAAATTTCTTAGTCGTTAAGAAATATTTCATTTGTGTCAACATTATTTTGTAACTATTAAAAAATATTTATTTACTTCATTAACTGTTAAAAAATAATTGATTTCGCTATATTTAACTTCACATTTAACAGTCAACAAATTCTGGTACATTGTTTTTTCAGTGTACAATACCGAATTTAAATGTAACATTGATTAATTATTAATTAAATAAAGAGGGAGGCTAAAAGAAATTAATTTGTACTTTCTGGTCCATTTAAAAACGAGGTTCTGCACGGTATTTATCTTAAAAATTTTAGTCTTACTTAAATAATCATTTTCCATTCAAAAGTGAGTTAAAAATGAAGTCATTCAAATTTGAGCTATGTTCAAAATTTCTAGACTAACTAATCAAACACAGAGACAAAAGACAAAGGAATTTTTTTTTTCAAACAAGCTTTAGTTGTTGTTAATTAGTTGTTAATAAAAAATAACTAAGAAGTTAAAAATAAAGCTATTCCGATTGGAAATAAGTTTTCAACTGAAAGCGTGTTACACCCTCTTTTTTCTCTTGCTGTTAAAATGTAACACGCTTTTATTTGAAAACTTATTTCCAATCGGAATAGCTTTATTTTTAACCTTTTAGTAATTTTTATTTACAACTAATAAAAGCTTCTTTTTTAATTTTTTTTTGTTTATTCTTTACTTTTTAGTATTTATGATGTTAAATAACTAGTTTAGTAATGTATATCTAGTTTCGCATAATTTGTTAGACAAAATTATTTTACACAATTAATTTGCAACATTTTTCTGCAAAATTCATAGAGAAAAATGTTTTTAGAAAATTTTTTGGAAAAAGACTGTTGCGCAAAATTTTCGTAGAGAAATGTTGTAAATCAATTGCTTGAAACCACTTTGTAAACAAAATTTAGCAAAACAATTTTTCTGCAAAGAATTTTGCAAAACATTTTTTTTTCAAAAAATTATGCGGAACATTTTTTGTTGCAAAACAATTTTCAAGCAAATTTCTTAATGAAAATTATGTGAAACATTTTTTTTTGCAAAAAATTTGCAAATTTTTTGTGATAATATTGCATTGTCATCCGATTTACATATGCATGACAAATTTTAACTCAATTGGAAACCGGAAAGTGGATCAAATTGAACTTGCAAGATTTGATTACAGACAGACACCGGGACAGGTGGAACTAAATAAAAGCTTTTAAAATAAATAAAAAAGCTTTTAAAAAGCGAGTTGATAAAAATGTGGTTATAAAAAAGTGGACCATTTATAAGAATAAATTTGAAATATTTCCGCCTACGCGACAGTCGATCGTATCGATCGATTTCATTTTTGTCATCAAAATAATTAAAAAATCGTGAAAACAGGATATTGGAATTTTGAGAGGCACATTTGCTTTGCAAATAAACATGCATTAATGAACGAGGTAGCGTCTCGACGCCAGCTCATCTAAAAATCCAACGAATTCAGTGCCATCGAAATAGATGCATCGACTACAAATCAAGATTGATCGACGTTCAATCGATCGAACTCTCGATGCCATCAAAACGCAGTAATAAATACATACTTATGCGTATAAATTTCCATATTCAATATAGGAAAACATAAGATATGATCTAAAAAGGTCATCTTTCAATTTGTCAATATTCAACTACTCACAATTTCATTACAGATTTTTAAAGATTTTGTTTAAACCCCAAATTTTGATTTTTTTCTTCGAAATCCAAAAAATGGGCACCAATTTATATAACAAAATCCATTCAATTCCAAAAATCAGAAAAAGAAACCGGACCTTGGTTTAAAACAGTTACAAATGTTTTGCATTTTATTTTCTGGATTTTTATTTCGGATTTTTCAATTGGGACAACATTTCCGATGGAATAAAATATAAATAATCTTTGGCTTTTGAAAAGAGTTA
The DNA here is from genome assembly GCA_946863875.1 of Alloplasta piceator. NCBI lineage: Eukaryota > Metazoa > Arthropoda > Insecta > Hymenoptera > Ichneumonidae > Alloplasta > Alloplasta piceator. The sequence continues at coordinate 9,924,767 of OX333075.1, read as the reverse complement.
GAAAACAATTAAAAACGCTTTTGAAAGATAAGGTTGAAATGGAGGAAAAATCAGTGATAATCAGTTGAAAGGGTTCGAGGCTGCAAATTTAAGGGTTGAGCCAGGAATACCCCATATAATATCTGTATCCACTGCGACCTCGATTCTCGGAACCTCGATCTTCGCAATCGCAGCGTAGTGGGAGAAGCGCCAAGCCAATCGCGTCAGGCCGCCGTCAGTCACCAGCTGCGCAGAGACGGTTCTGTGCAATGTGCGCAACCCCACTTCTTGCAAGAGGCGTTCCCGCACAATTCCGATTATCGAGGTCGCAGTGTAACGATCTCGGGAGACTCACTTATAGCCAACTTATTCCCCTTTGAACCGGTGTCTTGATACAAGGGTGAGATATAAGTAGTCACGATAATTCATCGCGAAACGACCGCCCGCGGACGTTTATCTTTCGCATGTTATAGAGTAAATGGCTTTCCCTCTTTCTCCTTCACTCTCTTTATTGGTTACTTGGGCTCTTCTCTCTTTTCCAAAGAGCCACTTCACTGTATCTCGACGTAGTCTCACGTACTTGTCCCGTAGAGAAAACGGGAGGCAGAGTCTCGAATGGAAGATGAGACTCTTGACGTTCGTCTCTCGCTGGGGGCTGAATTTTATGCCAGTTTCTCCATTGGATATCACTAAACGGTGTCCAGTCACCTCGTTGTCCCGCACCCAGAAAAAAGATCTAGTAGATTTAACTAAATCCTAGTCAAACCAAATAAATTTTTTTAGTTGTAGGCCGGCCTAATAAAACTCTATTCATGCCAACGAATTTTTTTTTTTTTTGAATGACCTACTAGGAAAATATATTGCGATCTAATAAATTTTTATTTAATATTAATAAATATTATTTCAAACTGAACAAATATGTATTTAAATGAAATAATTTTTTTTTTAATATTTACAGAATATATACTTTTGAACATTTCAATCTTTGAATGTATAGCTACACATATGAAGTCTACAATTTCGTAAAGCTTCGTCTTTTCTTCCCGTAGTAAAAAACTCCATTCGCCGCCATTGAAAAATACCCATTCATTCCCCATTGCCAAAATAACCAACGGAGATGAATGCCGAATTGCCTAAGGGGATTTTCGCCATTGAATTCCCCATTTGAAATCGAATGAGGATTTTCCAATGAGGATTGACTTCCCCATTTGAAACGGAATGGGGATTATCCTATGGGGATTCAATGAAGAAAATCCCCATAGGCAATTCGGCATTCATCTCCATTGGTTTTTGTAGGCAATGGGTAATGAATGGCGATAATCAATGGAGATTCTTTCATATAGTAAAAAACTCCATTCGTCACCATTGAAAAATCGCCATTTATTCCCCATTGCCAAAATAACCAATGGAGATGAATGCCCAATTGCCCAAGGACATTTTCGCCATTGAATTCCCCATTTGAAATCGAATAGGGATTTTCCAATGAGGATTGACTTCCCCATTTCAAACGGAATAGGGATTATCCCATGGGCATCAGTCGGCAAGAACTCCTTGCATGGATTTTTTGGACACCGACTTCTGCTAATATTCCGTGCTCACACTCGGCTAGATAAGCATACTCTTCGCATCATCCGTATGGGAGTTCAGCGGGTTGCCGTCCTGCGACATCTCGCGCCAAGTCTCGGAACTAACGCGACGCGGTTTCCAATGGACATCTTTGGGTAATGTTGATCATTCAGTTCATCCGCATTTACTTCCCAATGGACATCATTGGGTAAAGCTGATCATTTCGTTCATCAGCATTTGCCTTCCAATGGACACCATTAGGCAATGCTGATCGCTCGGTCCATCAACATTTGCTTTCCAATGGGCATCATTGAGTAATGGTGATCATTCGGTTCATCCGCATTTGTTGTTCAATGGACGTCATTGGGCAATGGTGACTTTTCAATGGATATCCATTCACTGATCAATGGTCGTTCCTATACGCCATTGAAAAATGCGGAAATCTCAATGGGTCCCCATTCATTGTCCAATGGAGTCGTATGAGGACCATTGGTTGCCATTGGCGATTCAATGGAGTTTTTTACTACGGGTTCAACAGAAAGGAAAAGAAAAGACCCTTTTTCACGGGAATCCTTTTCGGGGATTCGACCATCTTGCGTTTTGCCGCAATGTTCAATGTATTAAATATCCATACTGAAAAATAAGGATATCAAACATAGACGAGCTTGGAAAGGATATAGGCGTCGAGAGGCAGGTTCGCTTGTGCGAGAGGTAGCCACCTGGCGGATTTTTGGGGTACTGACAAATCTGCAGATATGATCGGATAAGATTACATGTGAATAGGTATTTAGTAACAACGAATCGAATTTTTCTTCAACGCCTGTTTCTCGATGACAGCGAACTCAGATAAATAAATATAGTGGAAGTAAATATCGCCCAAAATTTGATGGAAAGAAAATTTTCTTTAAAGTAACTAAAAATTAATGAAATAAATGATTATATTACTTACGACTAGATCTTTTTTCTGGGTGGGTAATAAGAGAAAAATTCAATTTCAAAAATTCCCCATAAAGATCCGAGCTTTCCCTTTTGCAGTCACCTCCCATTGAAAGATGTAATGGGCATGCACTCACTTTTAAAAACACAATTCAAAGTTTAAAACTCAAAAAACTTATTCAAAAACACGTGAAACATTTTTTTTGTATTTTCCTTTGAAAAGACCATAAAATAACAAAAACTTCGAAAAAAAATCACTCAATTTGGACCATTATTGCAGAAGTTATGATAAGAAAACCGAAAAAAGAGCGGTTTTTCCAAAAATTTAATATCTTGTGAACGGGTAATCAAAAAAATCTCAAAATTTAACAGGAAGGGTCTTTTGATAGGTACTAAAAAATATAAAAAATTTAAGGAAATAAAAAAAAAGTTTTTCAAACTGTCCGATTTGGGATGGAACGCCCCATATGTATATTAGACTGTGAATATGAGTGGACGTTGGCTGTTTCTTTAAAATTTAGGTAATTTATGTTAATGCAATTGAAACTTTTGTTTCAAGAAAGATTTTACGATATTTAGTAATAAGTTTTAACATTTTGCCGGAAACTACAAAAAAAAAAGGTGAAATCTACTCTAAATTTAACTTTGACCTTGAATAACTTTTGAAGGAGTGAGTTTTTCGAAAAATCATAAGAGACCTTTTTTATAGAGCGTTCAATTTCCTACAAGGATATGTGTCGTTCACTTCGGCACATTGATTTGAAGCCGAGGTATAAAATTTCAGAGTTCGACATTTTTTTTCCTCTGTTATTTAAATGGGAAATAGAAATATGCGATGCTAAGTATCAATATTAAGAGCTCTGCTTTTAACAAATACCTTTTTTGACCTCCCTGAAAGTATTTAATACAGGATTTCGAAAAAAAAAATAGTTGCTTTTTTTGAATTAGTCTACTATAGAACTATGCAATAAAAATCATTTTTTCCAAATTTCAAGCCCATACAGGCTTCTGAATTACAATAACAAAGCCCTGAAAATTAGAATACAGCATCCACCCTTATTTTCGTGCATAACAAATGCGCTTCCCGATTGAGTCACCCAAAATTCTAATTTCCAGTATATCTTCCGGATGATGTAAAAAACATTTCTGCATCCCCAAACTTACATTCCCCATCTCCACTCCACATCCACCAACTTTGCCACATGTCTCTCTGAGTCGAAAAATAAATATTGACGTTTCTTCAACCTGGCGTCCATTGAAAATTCCCGAACCGCGAGTTTCGTCGATCGAAAGGTCCTTTTCTTCCTTCTCCTTTGGTCATATAGTCTCTCGATGATACACGCACCCTCTTACGTCCACGTTTATCGCCAAATTCTTATTCAAGGGGTCTCCCCGAGACCCGGAACGATCACCGGGTGGTTTAGGGTCACGAAGAAATAATTCAACCGCATCCCTCGCATGGCCATCTCTATCTCAATAAAACGTCCTGCCCCCCAAAAGAATTTTCGACATTTCACTCCCACACGTACACACCCTTACACACCCGACAATGACGCTTTAGCGTATTGTATGGTATGTGGACGAATTTTCGTAATGGACAAAGAGGAGGACGAAGGCTTCTCTTTCTTGCTCGTGACATACGAGGACATTTATATACAGGGCGTCACAAAAGTCACCGAACGGTTGAATATGTATGTTTTAACGAGGAATTTAATAATAACATTGATTTTGACCTTGACGATTGAAGGTTATTTCAAGGTCAACTTTTTTTTCAAACTAAAACCTCCTTTTTGACATCGGCAATCGATAAAGCGCAAGATTTTACGTTCAAATATGTACCTAGTTCATAGGAACATTTTAACCTTGAAGGTCACTCTAAGGTCAATTAAACTTAACAAAGGTGTGGGTACCTCTGGAAATAGAAGCTTTTCGAATTATTTCGTACAAGCAAAGTTATCAACTTGAATAAAGTTAATTTGATAGTGACCTTGTCCATGACCTTGACGATGACCTCCAAAGTGATTTCAAGGTCAACTTTTTTTTCAAACGGAAACCTCCTTTTTGACATCTGCAATCGACAGAGCGCAAAATTTTAACTTCGAATATGTACCGAGGCCATAGGTACATTTTGACCTCGAAGGTCATTCTAAGGTCAATTAAACTTAAACAAGGTGTGCAGGATACCCCTGGAAATAGAAGCTTTTCACATTCTTTTATAACAAGTAAAGCTATTAAAAGAAGTAGTGACCTTGATCATGACCTTGACGATGACCTTCGAGGTGATTTCAAAGTCAACTTTTTTACAAACGGAAACCCTTTTTTGTCATTGACCATCGACAGAGCACGAAATTTGACGGTCAAATGTATACCTAGGCTATAGGTACATTTTGACCTTGAAGGTCACTCTAAGGTCAATTAAACTTAAACAAGGAGCGGATATACCTCTGGAAATGATGCTTTCCATATTCTCTCGTAACAAGCAAGGTTATTAATTTTAACAAGGCGCATCAAGTGGTGACATTGATAACGAACTTGACGATGACCTTCAAGGTGATTTCAAGGTCAACTTTTTTACGAATGGAAACCCCCTTTTTGACATTGGCAATCGACAGAGCACAAAATTTGACGGTCAAATGTATACCTAGGCTATAGGTACATTTTGACCTTGAAGGTCACTCTAAGGTCAATTAAACTTAAACAAGGAGCGAATACCTCTGGAAATAGGAGCTTTCCACACTCTTTCGTAACAAGCAAAGTTATTAATTTTAACAAAGCGTATCAAGTGGTGACCTTGATAATGACCTTGACGATGACCTTCAATGTGATTTCAAGGTCAACTTTTTTACAAACGGAAACCCCCTTTTTTGACATTGGCAATCGACAGAGCGCGAAATTTGACGTTCAAATATGTATTTAGGTATATTTTGACCTTGAAGGTCACTCTAAGGTGAATTAAACTTGAACAAGGAGTGGATATCTCTGGAAATAGAAGCTTTTCAAATTCTTTTGTAACAAGCAAAGTTATTAATTTTAACAAGGTGCGTCGAGTGGAGACCTTGACGATGCCCTTCAAGGTGATTTCAAGGTCAAATTTTTTTTTTAAATGAAAGACTGTATTTTTGGGTTCTGAAATCAATAGAACAAACAGTTTTACATTTACATTAATGGATGCGGAAAAAATCAAACAGTTTTTTCGTAATGAGTTTGACTGACTTTTGTGACACCCTGTGGATATAGATGGATATAGATATATGTGTATGTATGTAGGACTAGAGTTGGCTCTCGGGATTGTACCGTTTAGTAGGTCGGTGACACAGGGGGTGGTACTTTTTTTAAAAGCAGCAGCGACAGCGGGATATCGTTACGGGTGCAAAAAAAAGAGAGGGACTAAAAGGCAAGATACATACAGCACTTAGAAAAGCGTGTGTGTGCATGCCAACGTGCATCCGCACACACTCCCGAGGCTTAGAACAACGTTGATAAGACAATTGGGGAGAGTGCACGCCGGGGGGTGGTGAGTGACGAGGAAAAGACCGAAAGAGTAGCAAAGCGAGAGAAAAAAGGCGATAGAGGACGAGAAAAACGGTAGTGCTAAAATATACGCTGTGCTCGTCAACAAGAGGGTTTTCTACGATGCCACAAGACACCACCAAAGGAATCTTTATTAGTGTCAAGAGAAGAACCCTTAACAAAATATCCCTTGCACCCTCGCTTCTGGGTATTTTCGCATTCTAGGACAGAGTGAAGAAGTACCAGTTACGTCATTTTTTTCATCCATTATATTTCAAAGTCTCGTCGTATTGACATCGTCCTTTCCATTCCCAATAATTGGTGTAGACGTGTCATTTTTTTGGTTGAAAAAAGAGGGGAAATTGATGGCAATGAGATTGTCGATTGTAGCTTTTAATTCGAGATTTAATGGCTTAACCCTCCGTCTTTACACTTGAATTTCGGGACATCATCTATACTCTGGGTCGTTAAAGTCCTGCTGAGAAAAACATTTTTTTCTAAGAAAAAAATGTCAAAAAAATCTGGATAAAATCTGAATTACTATTATAACATTTGTTTCCATGATTCAATCATTTATTTAACCATTTATAGCAAACAATTTTTTTTTACAATTTGTTCAGTTCCAGACACATTTGATTTGAAAATTTGGCTTGTGAAAAAAGAGTCACGAAAAAAAAATTCAAACCTTTTTACATCTAAAAGTATATTTTTATTTGGAATTATTGATAGATCGAATAAATAACGTACCAAATATTGTCCCCAAATTGTCAAGAAGATGACTAGAGCGGCTGAAAACGAGAGTTTGAGACTAATCGAAAGTCCGATCCTTCGGATAACCGTCTGAAGAATGTTGGTCCATATACGTACGATTCTCATGGTCTGGCTCGAGCCGCACATTAATATCTTCCCATGTGTGGAGGCAAGGGGCGCGGGTCTTCGGACACAAACAGATCGTTTCGAATCAAAGGATAACCTATCCGAAACCCAGCTTCGAGGACTGATTTATTCGTTTTACGATCCAAGACAATAAGAGCTGGAAGCCCGAAGGTCGCATTTTACAACGGTATTATCTCAATAATCTGAAAAAGGGTTTGAATGGGAGCCAGAGTTGACCCGATATGAGCGGATCCGTTGTGAACTGCGCTCATCTCGTCGTCTCGAGTAATGGCGGCGTTGGAGACGCGAGTCGGGAGAGCGCGCATGCGCACACGCGGACCGTCTCCGACCGTATCTCGGATAGAGCAAACGGGGGACTCCCCGCTGTTTTGAGCGCGCGCGCGCATATTCAAATGACATCTGTGACCCCACGCGGGCAACCCTGGAATGGTGGACAGATAGATACGGCGACCACCGTAGCGGGCCATATAATGGTGGGCGGAAGGGGCCAGGAGGGAAAAAGTTATCCTAGAACCTGGGTCCGTGCCGTGTCTGATCGTAGAATCGCACGCTATATGATATAATTCTATGTATATGTATGGATATGTTATTTTATTTATGTCCAGTGTTAAATTCCAGGACATTTTCTTATATAGATTGATAATTTCCAGGACATTTGTGTAGTTCCAGTATAGTCCTGAAACTTCCTTGAGGAAATTTCCTTAAGTGTCTTAAAATTTTCTTAAGGAATTTTTAAGTGTCTTGGAATTAAACACTGGACATATATATATGTATATATATTTATATACATCTGTACGTAGATAATGTGCTGTAGTATATTGTAGAATTGGACCCATATGTATGTATAATGTATATATGTATATATTGCAGTATAAGAGGTACCAAAGTCTCTGGTAGCCCAGTATAAAATTCCCCTGTCCCATCAGGAGTCTCGCGCTGCAGGTTAATAATTGCCTGGCATTGTGCCTGGCGAGATATCGCAATAATCTGGGTGAGGGTAGAGAAGACACTGGAGCCAACGGCGAGTGGACAAGGGGGGCCAAAGGCTGCAAAATACGGACTTGGATGTGCCTGGTATTCTCTCTCTATTTCTCTCTGTCTTTCTTTCTGTATTTTCATCTCTTTCTTGATGTCTTTTATATATATATTAGGGTGGGTCAAATAAAATGACTAATTTTTTTTTCCTCGATATAATGAAAAATATTGGTTTGGCATCTCAAAAAAACCCTCTGCAAGTATTAGCCCTTCATATTTAAATTAAGAGGTCCCTCATCGCAAATTTTTATTCCCATATAAATAAAATAGGAAATTTTTTTTTTTACTTTGGAATTTTATTAGACTTTGACCGTTGAGGTTAGGAGAGTTTTTTTAGCAAATTTTTGCAGAACATTTGATGCTCTACAAAAAAGCTCTCTTGTGTTTAATCGATAAAACCAACCGTTCCAAAAATAATCGGTGATAATTAGTGATAATTATCACCGATTATTTTTGCAGAGCGTTTTTTTGAGATGCCAAAGAATACATTTTTCATTATATCGAGAAAAAAACACTTGGTCATTTTATTTGACCCACCCTAATATATATAGATTCTCTGCGGTTTTTGTGTCTTCTTAATGTCTGTGCTTTTCATCTCGTTCTACTCCCTTTATTCTCTTCTTTCTCCTGTCTCTTGGTTTTTACTTGCATGCTTATGTCTAACTCAATATGTATATGGGGCATTCCACGTCAAATCACGCGGTTTTCAGCCTGACCCCCTCGGATTTTGATGTCCAATTAATTGTGGGTTTCGTTTGGCAAAAAATATGACCTCAAATTTTTAGAAATTTTCATTTCATTTTTTAGGGGTTGCTCGAGCAAACAAATCATTAAAATGAGGGAGAACATGAAAAGGGGCGTTTCTCAAATTAATGAAATTTTTTTCACAAAAACTAGGACCGAAAACAGATATTTTTTGTCGGAAATGTATCTGGACTTTTCTAATAATTTCTAGCAAATGGACTTTTCTAATCGTTCTAATAATAAAAGTACATTAACTTGGATGTACTTTTGCTGCACGAAAAAAAATGATCAGTGAGAACTGCTGAGATTCCCATTAATTTTTACAGTTTTCCCCATCAACAGCGACTCCTGGAAGGGCAAACAGTGAAATTTGCATATTTCTTTGATACAATATACAGATGTCACATATGACATGGTACATGCCCATCAGACGAATTTTTATAGTGTGGAACAGTAAAATGTACACTACGTGAAACGTTATATTTACGTTGTATCCTGTGAACTTTTGACACATTTTACATTGTAAAAGTTGTCCAGAGCCCGTGAAAAAATTACAGTGTACATTGTAAACATTGAAAAGAACGTAGTATATTTTGCGATACGTTTTTTATTTTTCACTGAAAATACTGCAATTTCTAAAATAAATTATAGTGCAGTGACACGTTTCGATATTTGAATAAATTCCAATTTATTCAAATATTGCAATAAACCGTTATTTATCCTCGCTCAGGCTAATAGCTACGAGTGCTTGTACTTGACTAATTAATCGTGAGATCAATTAACGAAGCGAATCTAGTTTAACCTCGCACCCATAAAAAGCACGAGCGTCACCGAAATGCAATGGTGTGATCTGTTAAGAAAATGTAGTCTTCAGTCCATAGGACTGCTCGAGCACAGAACGCGGGTGATGTTCCAACAATTGTGTGTCAATTGAGGACGCCGATGTTGGTTATACATCGGACCTTATAGGTGCTCGGTGGCTCTCTCGCTGGCGCGAGAGCGCGCGCCGTCCGACGCCATCTAGCGGATCTCGGGCGAAATGCAGAGATCGTGGCACGGCGCAGGTCGTCCCGTTACAGTGCCACACTAGAAAAATTGAAATTGAAGTTGCATATTTTGCGGCGCGCATTTGATTCTTCACTAGGAACACTGCAATTTCTAAATATATGCTTTGAACATTCTACAGAGACCATTGTAAATTTTACAGTTCAAACACAGTGGATTTCGTCGTTTCTGCTTGTTATTTCTACTTTGTCATTTTTTCGCGGTGAACATTGCATTTTTTACAGTGTAAATCAGCATTTGTAATGGTTTGAAAAGTAGAAACTACATTAAATCCATTAATTTATAATGGATTCCCAGTAGAACGCCTGAATTACAGTTCTGAACCGTACATTTGCATTGAATTCAGTAATTTTTCAAATATTACACATGAATTGTCACTGATCATTTTTTTCCGTGTGTCACTATTTTAGCATGCCATGTGCTGTCGTAGCAAAACTATTTCCGTGTACGATCTACTCAATTCTGCGACGATGCATTTCCGCTTCTGATGTCGCCGAATGTTTGTTGGCGACGTTGAAATTACCACCAATCCTTGGGTCTACAATTCCGCAGTACGAAGTTAAAATCAATTTGGGCTTCGTGCATCCGGTAATACAGCGAGAAACTGTCATGTCGCACGTCAGATTAGACGAGTGCTTTATTCTATGTTTAGGGCTGTAGCAAGAGGCTTAAACAACCTGTCCTGGCCTAAGACGCGAGCCTGGGAGATTTAGACAACGCTCTCAAACTCAATGAGCCAAGGATGCTGCAGGAGCAGGCAATAGAGGCTTGGGCATTAAACCGTTGAGAGCCAGCGAGGATATATATAGAGCCGGAGGATCGAGAAGTCGAGAGGGCTCAAAAGCCAGCAGCGATTCGGGGACTTTGCTTAGCGACACCGAGGCACGCGTTGTTTCACGTACAATCCTCTTTATCGTTATATCTTCACCACCGCAAAGCTCGCGGAATTTATTCAGTTGGCAGAATGAAATTTTCATGACAATCGAACAAGCACTGCAAACAAATACTCGATCAAATTAAAATTTCCTTATGACCTTTTTTTTCTTCCCAAATCGCCAATAAGTAACATACATCATTTTTAGGCTTCCCTATCTTGGTAAATATTTGGAAGTGTCACTCCTGGTCAGAATTGACCTGATTTTTTGTGTGGTATCGGATGTTAAAAAAACATATTTAATATTATTATGGCGGCGCATAATGTTTTTATCCTATTTTTGTCTTAATCTTAGATTTTTTTTAAATAAAATAAAATGAAGGAATTTAGCTACTAGAATAGATATTTCCGTTGCGCAGTTTCTGTTGGGTTTGGGTTTGACGAAAAAGCCAAGTTTTAATAATTAATTTTTGTTTTTATCAAACCCGAAAAAACAACAGAAACTCTGCAATGGTGATATCTATTCTAGTAGCTAAATTTCGTCATTTTATTTCATATAAAAAAAATGTTTAAAGTTGGGTAAAAACATTATGCGTCATTAAAATGTAACTTAATATAAGATTTTATAATCATAAAGAATTAATAAAAAAATGTACAGCCTCTTTTTAGCGGGAGTTACACTTCCGAATATTTACCTCAAAAGAAATGAAACGATTCGTCTCAAGAACGATGTAATGTAAGAATTTGAAATTGGGCATAATTTTAGGTCTTCATAAAAGTCTATATATATTTATCACCAGTGAAGAATTAAAAAAAAAATATTTTTGATTGAAATAGGAGGCTAGTCTCGTCCAAAAATTTTTAACTTATAGTATTTTTAGTATTTTATAATATTTATAGCATTTTATTTATAATTTTACCCAAAAGTTATTAATAAACTGTTGAAAGAATTTTCAATGACAATTCGTTAATGACTTTTTGGCTATATTATTATTGATGAACAATAATATTGGTAATTGTTGTTTGTAGCATGCCAAACGCTGAATTTTTTCAGATTTTTATTGTATCTCGAAGTACGGAAATTTCAATCAGATACAATTTTTCGCTGGCATACTTTGAAATAATTTTTTTATTTTATTGTCTATTTTTTTTTTAACCTAAGGTATGAAGTTTATTATGATTAGCATCTGCTTTTCGTATCGAGGTCTGTAAAAATGCTTTTTTCAGACCTCGATATGACCATTTTTGACTGAGATACAGCATTGTTAAAAACCACTAAAAATTGAGGACTTTTTTTTGTTCCTTTAATTTTTTCCAGTATCGTGTATCTTGAAATTTTTTTGTATTTTCTTCGGAAAGTACATTCAAAAACAAAAATTTTCAAAAAAAAAAATTCAATTAGTGAATTTTTATATTTTATAGTCATTATAGTCATTTTAAAAAAAAGCTTTTTCTTTTGGATTGGATACAAAAATTTGAAAATTTCCTGAAAAATAGTTTTTAATTGGATACAAAAGGAAAACAAAATTTCAGCCAAATCGAAAGGGGTTCAAAAGTGGTCGATTTGACATGGAATACCCCATATGTATTAATTGTGTGTCAAAGCTCTGCCTCGTCATCTTCCTATCCTCATGAAAAAAAAAAATATTGGAAAGCAACTTGTTTTGTGGGCTTCAAGCTTATGCAGATCCCTCGAGTTGAGGGATGAATTTATCTTGATTAAAAATTTCGTTAATTATTGCAGGAGAGTTGGGATACTTTTATTTCTATCGATTGTCGTATTCACAGGAATTCCATGTGATCGCGGGTGACTGGTACGTCGATTTTTCAAGCCATATCCCGATGGAATTCCCGTGGAATGTTCAAAGGCTTGATCTCGTTCGGTGACTAGCGACATATTTGAAAGAGGATGACGTTCCTGAGCTCAGGGGAGAGATATTAGGTCCCTACATGACGTTGCACCGCAGAGAAAATGACAGATACTCCAGAGTCACCTTCTTATTGCTTCCTCTCTTATGTTCCAAACGCACGTTTTTTTTATACGAGCCATTACTCGAAACGATTTTCCGTGATGTTTCGCGATTTCTTTCCCTTCCCTTCGTCGCTTCTTGGCTCCCACGACTCGTTGACTCGGTAAATAAAATTTATATCAATCGTAAAAAGCCGAGTCTATAAACAAAATCCCGCAGGCCAAGTTGACCATTTTCGTATTCATAAATTCCATCCGACTGTCTCAGCATTGAGAATAAAAAAAATGAAACGTAAAATGTATTTTCAAAAATAGGAGAAAGTATAAGTGAAAATAATTACTGTAATTTGTATAATTATGTCTAAAAAATTATTGTAAAATTTATTGCACAAATGGCATGACCAACATTGATGATTGGAATTGAATCGTAGAAGAACCCCTACAGCACACAATATTCCTGCAATGTTGCTGAAATGTTCCACGACAACATTGTAATATTCTAAAAAACATTGCTGCAATGTTGCTATGTCCGCCGATTGAAATACTGCTGCAATGTTCCACAATATTCCAGAAATATAGCATCCAATCAATATGCAATATTCCAGCAATATAACTCGTATTGCATACTCAATATTTCAGGAATATTACCTGCAATGGAAACTTTATCATTTGAATCATTGCATAAAATAAAAATATGTAACTTTAAGTCCATAGGACTGCGCGACCACAGAGCACGGGTAAATATTCCAACAATTGATTGTTAATTGAGGATGAGGACCCCGATGCTGGTAATACACCGGACCTTTATTGGTGCTCGGTGGCTCTCTCACCAGCGCGAGAGCGCCCACCGACCGCCGCCACCTAGCGGATGTCAGGCGAAGTGCCGAGATCGTGGCAGGCCCCAGGTCGTCCCGTTTCAATATACAGTCATATTTTACGAATAAGAATCATTCAGAAACAAAACATATTTTGGTTTTATAGCTTTTTTTATATTAAACATTTTTTCAATACGAATATCACAATGTCTTAATATTATTAATATCACATGTCCTATTAATGTCAAAAGCACAACAAAATTTTGAAAGTAAATATGAAAAAAGAAGAAGAAAATGACTCGAAATCAATCGTTATTGATGTTTTATGAGGAATAAATGAATAGATATTTTTCGTGTAGTTGTAAAATTTGAAGTTCGATCTCACCAATATTGCTGCAATTTACTCGCAACGTTGCAATAAAATATTGCAGGTAAGTTGCTTAGTAACATTCCCGAAACATTGCTGAGAGGTTTCAGTGCAATGTTGCGTAGTAATGTTGCCACAACATATCTGTAATATATCATTGCACGTGCAATCTGACAACATTGCTGCAACATTGCAGCAATGTTATGTGCTGTAGGGGAAGCGATTGGGAGGGTTCGATTTTTTTTTTGATTGTGAAAAATTACGAAAATACTTCTGATTACTTTGAATTTTGTAATTTTACAACTTTTACATTTTACAAGTTTAATTCTTTTTTTTCATACAAAAATACGTACTACGATACGTGAATGGTTGGTATTAAATTTGCTGAAAATTGCCAACGATGTTTGGATTTTGAAAAATGTAAAAACTATGTTTGAAAAAGCTTATGGACGTTATACATCCCCGCTCAAAAGTTTGGATACAACAGTCAATATTTCTTGCCCCACTAAAAGTTGCATAACTCCGTCAAAAAAAAAGATAATTTAATTTTTAATAAAGCGTTTTGACGGGAAGGAATTCAGCTTTGTTTTGCTTTTTGGACAAATATTTTTCATGAGTTTTTTTCGACCTGGTATGCGCTTTGTAAGTGACTGTTTTAGGCCTTTTTTCGACGCGCGAATCGAGCGCACAACTTGAGGACATTTTTTTTGTCCTTTTTATCTATACGGTATATTTGAAAGGGTTAGCAGACGCTTCATTTTCGTTTTTTAAAAATTTTCGTACGCTTTTTCTCGCAAAGTTATTTCACTTTCGGCTAAAAAAAGACAAAGTTTAAAAGATGGAATGTAACTCAGAAACTGTAGATTTTAAGAGAAAATGATAAGTATGAAAAAAGTAGCGTACGTATATACGGAATCGCCTGGATTTATTTCAGAATTTTGGTATAAAATTTTTTTTTTTTTTAACTCAAAAAAGCTCAATTTTCATTATTTTCTTTTCAGCTTTTCGAAACGTTTGGAGTAATTTATTCTATTTCGATTACAAATCATCTTATCAAATGCGAAATTCCCTGCGCAAAATATTCAAAAATATTTCTCATTGATAGCATTTTTGCATTTGATTGTTTCAACATCGATCTGGTGAACAAATTTTTAAAATTAAATCTACAATTAAATTAAGTCTACATGTGCACGTGCCACCATTTTATCATCACTTTTATCATCACTGACATAATCCATTCGAGAGATTTTCAAAGTAAATTCCGAGGCTAATTAAAAATTAATCCATCACGTTGAATTCGTTTACCGAGCATTGCATATATCAAGAATTGAGCGAGAATATCAAAAGGAAGCCAGAAAGGGGAATTCATCGAAAAGGGAATCCATCGAAAAGAGAGAATTAATTCATTGATCGTACATTTTTTTTAACAACAATCTCACTGGGAATTATCGATATTTTCATAATTTCGAGACTCACCGTTAAATTTTACGAAGCGAACAGGGCCAATTTTTATCTAACTTTTATTGTCAATTTTTTTTTTGTTCTCTTTCTTAATCTTTCTCTTCACTCGGAAGATTGCAAAACCGACACTTTCTCATTTTGATTAGCAAATGAGAACGAACTGCAGAATGCCTGCTCTCGTCGAGTCTGGAATATCTGCTCCAGAGCAGGTTTTCTTCTACCGAAACGGTAATGGGTCGATTTATATTCAGACTGGTGGCTAATAGCCGACGAAATTAGCAGGTGGGTGTAGACAGGCCTGATCTTCTTCGTGATCGGATTCCCGAGCGCTTCTCGAGCCTCCAGCATACCCTCCGAAAACTCGTTCGCCACTGTCGGCTCTATATATTGTATCGACTGCTTCCCTCACGAAAAGGCAGAACCCATGTCACTCAACAGGTGTTGAAGAATTTTAATTACGCCCTTTTGTTTATTAATAATCCGTATACGAGGCATTCCACGCCCTTTTGATCAAAATCTTGCCTCGATGATTCCTATTGTCCTCTAAATTTTTTATCCAAAAAAACATATTGAAATACATTTTCCCAATTTTTTTCAGAATTGTTTGGGCACCCCACACGGAAATTTATATATTTAAAATATATGCAAAATTGCGTACGAAATATATTCAAAATATAATTACCGTATATAAATGAATATATTTAAAATATATTTTTTATAGATGTGTAATATATTTATCTGGATAGATTTTGCCGCTTTTCGCATATGTACGTATATCTTAAATGTATTTGAAATATATTTTAAGTAAGTATAAAATATATTTAAAATATATTTTAGATATATGTAAAATGTACGACACATACATACAATATATATATTTTATATATATGGTGCATACATCTGAAATATAGATTAAATATATGTTACATGTATTCCAAATATAGTTGAAAAGTGGGCTGCATACATCCCAAATATGGGTTGAATACGTGATACCCGTGTAGAAATTTCCGAATAATCGGAAATTCTCTAGGAGAATCAAATACAAAAGTACGAGTTCATGAAAAGCCGGCAAGAACTCCTTATATGGCTTCATTTACGCCGGACTTCTGTTAATATTCCGTTTTCGCGCGCGTCTTTATAAGCATACTCGTCGCATCCACCGTATGGGGGTTCAGCGGTTGCCGCTCTGCGACATCTCGCGGCGAGTCTGGAAACTATCGCGACGCTGCCTATACGTTACGAACATGTGGCAGGCGCCCGATCGCTTGGTCTCGCGGGATAAACATTATAATGTAAATAATAATGAAAAGTATGAATACAATAAACTTAAATAATTAAATAAATATTATGTTAGTTAGTTAGTTATGCTACCATATATGTAGCATGTATGGTAGCGTATATTAAGAATGTATGTAGAATATATGGGAGATCCATGTGAGTCACACCTATCTCTCATATATGCTGCAAATATATCAGCATATATTAAGAATATATGTAGAATATACGAGAGATATATGTGAATCACACCTATCTCTCATATATGTTGCATATATATCAGCATATATTAAGAATATATGCTAATATATATGCAACATATATGTGTGGATTAAAAATATATGTACATATATTCGAAATATATCCACATATATTTTGCGTATATTAAAAATATATAAATTTCCGTGAGGGACGCGTTTTTTGGATTTTATTTTTTGAAAAAAGGGACCACTTTGTAAAATCTGAAAAAATGCAGAATAATCTAATAGGATATAACAAAATTTTTGGGCTCTCATCTCAAAATGGAGATTTTGATACTCTTTTCTGTTTCTTTAATTTTTTTGTTTCTTTAATTTTTTCCAGTATAGTGTATCTTAAAATTGTTGTTTTTTTTTCGGAAAGTACATTCAAAAACGAAAATTTTCAAAAACAAAACGTTCCAATTAGTGAATTTTTGAAGAAGTTATAGTCATTTTAAAAAAAACCTTTTTCTTTTGGGTTGGATACAAAATGGAAAATTTCCTGAAAAATGGTTTTTAATTGGGTACAAAAGGGAAACAAAATTTCAGCCAAATCGAAAGGGGTCAGGTTCAAAAGTGGTCGATTTGACATGGAATACCCCATATGTATTAAATGTTTGTCAAAGCTCTGCCTCGTCATCTTCATTCCGATTTTCCTCTAAATTTTTTATATAAAAAAAACATATTGAAATACATTTTCCCAAATTTTTTCAGAATTGTTTGGTCGCGCGTTTTTTGGATGTTATTTTTTGAAAAAAAGGATCACTTTGTAAAATCTGAAAAAATTCAGAATAATCTAATAAAATATGACAAAATGTTTGGGCTTTGTTCGAAAATGGAGATTTTGATACTCCATGTGTAAACTTTTTTTTTGCAATTTTTTGAATTTTACTCATAGAACATTGAAATCTCCATCTCCAGTTCCAAAATGGAGATTTTAATACTCTATGAGTAAATTTTTTGTTTTGCTATTTTTTGAATTTTACTCATAGAGTATTGAATTCTCCATTCTGGAATGATGCGCAAAAATTTTGTTATATTTTATTAGATTATTCTGAATTTTTTCAGATTTCACAAAGTAGTCCTTTAAAAAAAAAGAAAAAAAAATTAAAAAACGCGTGACCAAAAAATTCTGAAAAAATTTGGGAAAATGTATTTCAATGTGTTTTTTTATATATAAAATTTAGAGGAAAATCGGAATCATCAAGACAAGATTTTGATCGAAAGGGCGTGGAATGCCTCATAGATACGTTATACTTTCCGGTTCGTTTCGATATTTTACCGCAAAACAGCAAATATATATCTCGAAAATATTTCGATGAAAATCCGTGTAGATGAAGTAAAAGACCCTATTGCTTAAGATAAAAAAGAATCTCGTTGCAGGAAAAATTTTTGAAAAAAAAAAATTTTGAAAAGAAGTTCTGAAAAAATTTCACTGAATCCAAAACGATTGTATGGAACTTTTTATCCTTCTATTGATTTTACAAAAACCCAGTAGTTTTAGTGTTACGCTACATTTTTTAAATATGGTCGTTTTTTTACGAAAAAATGGAGTATTTTTGCGAAAAAAATCGTACAAAACTGTAAAAAAATCGAAATTGAAGCTTATGCTCCCCTCCATAAGTTGGTTACACGAAAAACAGTTGAAAGAAATTCTCATGGATCTCGCACCAAAACTGCAACGCAAAAAAAAAGTCAAAATACGACCATGTTTCAAAAGGCGTACCGGCTTAACATTTTTTTTTTTGACCTCATTTTTGGTGAGGGTTCTTAAAACATAAAAAACTAACATATCATCACAAGAAACTCGAAAAAAAAATAGTCGGTTTTTTTGCGCCACCCTAATGTGTAAATATGTATGTGTAGGTATATCATATTGAATATGTGTACTAATTTTTATTTTGATTATTTTTTATTCTTTGAATGCACCAAACTGGGACTCGAACTGGCTAACCTATCAAGTTCTTATTTGAATTTATTGTTGGGAATTCATCGCATCATATAAAAAATATGATGCGATGAATATTGCACAAGTCCAAATATTTCCCATATAGCAAAATATATATGCATATATAATCAGATATGGCAAATGTACTTATGTTAGATATTGGCCATCGCCATCCGCTTTATTTTATATCTTTTCATATCTGACCATATCAACTTACACCCAGATAGAACACTAACGTATATTATACGTATATTATACGTCGCCATATACGTCTCTAATACGTATTTAGTACGTATGCTGGAGAGCCAAATGTCCGGCTTATATCCGTATAATGTATGTATATTCTACATATATTAAACGGTATATTTTATGTATACAAGACGTCGAAATCACGTAGAATATAAACATATTATACGGATACTAGCATATATATATACGATGAAAATCAGCTCTATATTCACAATTGATAGTTCCAGTAACGAAAAAAAAAAATTTTAAGAAAAAAAAATTTTTTGCTCCCAGTGGAATTTGAACCCGCGACCCTTGTTTTTAGGCATATCCTTAAATTCAACATGAATTAAATTTAAAAAAAAATAGATAATCTGGAAGTTCATGAATTTTTTCGACCGCTTTAGTTATCTTGCATGTTCGCGGACCCTAGAATATGTACAAGACCTGACTGGGATCTGAAACCTACCTACCTATCGAGCCTAACGAACGAGCCACGACTGGGACGCTAACCACTACACCACCGACTACTTTTGTTATACTGATGTAAATATCATATTTATAGAACACAGGCCGAGAACAATCACGTGCCAAAATCGTATTAGGAATTTATCTTCATTACCCGAAGGCCATTTTTGGTTCAACTTGTCTTTTAACTAAATTTAAAAAATCAAATATTGAATCAGATGAATAATAATAACAATTATAATAATAAATAGTATTATTTCCAAAATCAAAAGGAATAATTTATTATAATGACAATAACAATAAATATTATTAATATATTTGTTATAATAATAATAATAATAAACAATAATAAATATCATTATTATTGTTATTATAAAAAATTATTGCTCTCAATTGTGGAAATCTGTTTTTATTCTTAAATAACAATAATATTAAATGATAATATACTCAATGAACATATAATATACGTATATTATACGTTCTTGTTCTATCTGGGCAGATATTATATATATAACGCTGTCTGGTTAGAACTTGTTATATATCAAACTATATTAAATATTCGTGGACAGCAAAATTTACTATCAACCCATATATGGTCAGATATGGCGCATTATGTAGATCAGTTTATAGGTATATATGACCAGATCTATTCAGATCTAATAATATATTCAACAACCCGAAATTCAAATCTAGAAATATATAATTAGGCATGAGAACATATGCTTTTATATCTAATGATATCAACTTAGATCGAAACTTTTTTTCCCGGGCAAATAATAGATCTTATATTTCCTGTGCAGGGTTTTAAATATTGAATAAATCCTTCTCCGGATGCATTTTTTTCTTCTTTTGTAATATCAGCGATAAAATATTGATCCGTCCATTCGCGGCCACGACGTGGGCGACGATGGGAGTTTTTTTTTTCCTCACCTCGCTCACAATTCTCATCCAGGTGGGCGATTATTGTCCACGGATACGAACCGTGAGAGAACGTGAATGATTTTTCCTTTTTTTTTTATGTATATATTTTTTTTATTTCTGAAATATCTGGAATTCAAGAAGATCGAGGATGCGCGAGAAATAATCCGAGCGGATTCATTGTCAACGGTTTAATTCCGATTATTAAATATATTTAACACGCGCTCTGTATTTCCGATATATGGGCTGTTTCTCTCGTAGTTTATTGCATTTTTTTTTCCTTTTTTTTTCTTCGTCCCTTTAAATCTTTTCCCTTTCAGTCCCTTTTCGATTCCCAAGGCCCGATTATATGTGACCCGACGTCTGGGGCAAACTTCGCACCTGAACTCTTGAGGAGCAAAAAAAAGAGAGAGACAGCCGGAAGGGACCGTTTCTTTATATCCTGCAGTGGCTTAGATCCTCTTCTTGTCTGGCTTTTTTCTCGTCTCCTTCTTCTTATTTTTGTTCTTCTTCGTCTTCTCTCTTTCGTCGCAGCACACACAAACACACACACAACAATCTTTCCGCATCTCTCTATCTCTTTTGCTCTGGCTTCGAGTTATATTTCACTCTCTGGTCGCGGATAAAACGTGTGTGAAGTTTGGTGGGAAATGTCGGAAAGAAGATAAATGAGTCAGGTGGATGAACGCGCTCTTTCTCTCTCCCTCTCTCTCTCTCTCTTTGCCACAAAAAATTATTGCAGGACAGCGTGTGACGCACAAACTGACTTTTCACTCGTATATCATTGTCTAGGGGTGTTTTGTTTAAATTTTGGGCACGAAAAGTTGAAAAAAAGACGAAGAATGAGCCACGACTTGGTGGAATAGAGGATCCTTCTATTTTGCATTCGGAACGAAAAATGGCCGATTTTTAGGAATTTTTGTAAGGCGGTATTTTGGTCTAGAGAAATTTTTAAAGTTTGTCGGGCTCGATAAAAAAAAATTTATCAGTTTTTCTTACAACATATTTATTAATACTTTGACAATAGAGAAAAAAAATTTCGAGAAAAAAATTGATAATTAAACAAGTTACAAGCTGGTAAAGTTGGGGCTAAAAAAAGGGGTGTGCTGGCTGACACGATTGCAACCCTTCTAGTCATCCGATGTAAAATTTAAACAAAGATTCTTGTTTGGTAAGAATGTCGTTATAGGCCCTACCTCAGAGAAAGCGGAGAGACAATATTTCGCAAAATGGTGGCTGTCTGAACAAAAAAGGCGTTTTTCGACTCTTTTTTGCATAGTTCTTATTTCTTTTACAATGGTAAAAAGGATCATTTTGATACAAAAGTGGTAGGGGCGATAGGGGCGATCATTGAATGTTTCGAATACCCAAAACAATTTTTTAACTTGGATATTAATTTATTAATTTAAGTATCGAAAAAGTAGCGATAAAAATGGTGCCTCTAAAAAAATATCGATCCCCATCGTTGCGATTTCCGGTCAACCATTTATATGAAATTTAAAAAAATAAACAGGATTTGTAATCAGTATGAATTTCGCCACTTCCGGTTCTAAAATTAAGGGGAGGCTAAATACCGACATTTGCACCTCGAAAATGAATTCCAAACTTGCTCTGGCACGAATGGATGGAAATCAATAAAATTTTGACAGTATCATCAGAATTATGGCACAAATGGAGACCCACTAAAATTTTTTCGAAATTCAAAAAAAAAAAAAATTACAGATCCGATTATCATCAGGAATCTGTAATTGAAAATATCAAATTATAATGTTCCTACTTCATTTCGGCTAAAACCAAGAGTGGGGCTCCATGACGAACACTACAGTACGAATATCGATACGTTTTCGACATTATTTTATGAAAAAACCGCGACGTAAGTTTGGAATCCAAATTACGAGATAAATGTTGATAAATTTAGTGTATTCTCGAAAAACAAAATGGCGAAATCAAGTTCACAGAAATCCGAAAGAGGGCAGCCCCATGTGGAATTCTCATGAAATAAATATTATTCTCATCAGATTCTACCCAAACTGTTTGACAAGTCAGTGGCAATTAACGAAAACGTTGAATTATGTCTCGCGTTTGCATTTTGCAATTTATTCATCATTCATTCATAAATTTAATTGATATTCATCCACCGGTATTGGAAAAAGTTTGGACAACGATTTTGAGTCGATAATATAGGACTTCAGAAATAATGTCGGTATTTAGCCTCGCCTTAATCACACAAGTGAGAAATCGAAAAAATGGCGTCGGTTTAAATGACGAGTATCAAGACTTTACGTTTTATATTTCAGTTTTGCAATTTCACAAAATTAAACGAATTAAAATAAAAAGTTTATACAGTTTTATTCAGAATGTAGAAAGCAAATGCAATTGGCTATAAAATCCAAAATAATTGGAATTTTTCTATGAAAATTTTAAGAACGTTCGTAAAGGTCTACAATTTTGAAAAATGCAATAAAAAATTTGATTTTTTCAACATCGCAAAGTAGAATGTTTTTAAATGTTTGGGAGAATTAAGAGGTTTTGAATCAATATGTACTTCGATCGATATACTTTTTTTCCTTTAATTAAAGACAATTAAAATTGTGCGGATTAAAAAATTCACATATTGTTTTCCGATAATTTGCATGCATTAAAATTTTTTTTCTAGCAATTAGCTTTTACTTTTGGAATCCTCACAATAAAGACGATGTATAAAAGAGTAAATTTTTATAATTATGTCTTATGCATGATAAATTTGTTGAAAAAAAAGAAACACATGTGCAAAATTAAAAAAATTTGTCATTTTTAATTTTGATACTTAATTTAATTCAATTTTTAATTTCCCGTTAGAAATCCTGGAAAAGGATTTATAATAGGATTTAGAATGGGACATTGAAATCTGTGAAACACATGTTATTTGGATAACGAAGCATTTTGAGGACCCAAGGAACGTGACTGGCAATTTTGACCTTTTGACACAGATTACATATTTGGAGATGCCTGATCTCCAAATATATCATCACATTTACTAACTTAAACTTGCGATATATGTTTTGATAAAATACGTAAATATAGCCATATTATTCAATAATGTTACACAGTCGACGATAATGTCTCAGTGACGATCCATAAAGCTGAAGTATATTTACAATGCAATTATAATGAAACCTCGAAATGCCATCACGAAAATAGGCGGCCCTGACCCTTGAAGTGTATTTCTCGACCCGAATCGATCCGTCATACGATGACACTGGATTCTCTCGACAGTTTGAATATTCTGAATAATGAAAATAATCTGCCGAACACGTGCTTCCTGCAATAGAATGTAACCGAGCTTGCGCTCCTTCGAAGTTTCACAAATTGAACCCGTAGTAAAAAACTCCATTCGTCGCCATTGAAAAATCCCCATTCATTCCCCATTTCCAAAATAACCAATGGAGATGAATGCCGAATGGCCTAAGGGGATTTTCGCCATTGAATTCCCCATTTGAAACGGAATGGGGATTATCTAATGAGGATTCAATGGAGACAATCCCCTTAGGCAATTCGTCATTCATCCCCATTGGTTATTTTGGCAATGGGGAATGAATGGGGATTTTTCAATGGCGATGAATGGAGTTTTTACTATACGAAAGAATCTCCATTGCTGTTCGCCACTCATTCCCCATTGCCCACAAAACCAATGGATATGAATGCCGAATTTTCTAAGGACATTTTCGCCATTAAATTCCCCATTTGAAACGAAATGGGGATTATCCCATGGGGATTCAATGGAGACAATCTCCCTAGTTAATTCGCCATTCACCTCCATTGGTTTTTGTGGGAAATGGGGAATAAATGGGATCATCAATGGAGATTCTTTCATATGATTGCTATATATACATGGAATTACGCATTAAATAATCAAATGATGTAAGTTATCAGTAAGTAAGGTTAATCATAATGCTAATATTAGCATAACGACCAATAATTATATACGCATTATATATATTATTATATTTAATAGAAATTATTGAAGCTCAGAATTGAGAAAATAGATTGTAAGTGTATTCAGATGACGATTGATAATGAAAGTATATACGTTTCTCCTCTCACAAATCGGGTTGAGAAGGACTGATAAAATTATGTGTATATGTTAAAAATAAACGGTTTTAAAAATCATTTGTCCCAAACGTACGCGTACTTGATGAGCAGTTTATAATATATTTTTTTTAAATTACTTTCGAATAATTTCCGAGCTTATGCTAATATTAATTGACCATCGATATAATCATCAGCATTTATTACAATTGAAGAAAATATTTGGTTCATATATGAGAATCAGCGACATCTACTCTTACATAATTTTATTAATTCACCGCCGTTTGAGAAATTCGCATTCGGAAAAATTCTCATCGATCGATGGGTTCAATTGTTCAGCATTGAACCTCGAATATGAATTGCAGCATCGTTAACGAATGCTGCTCATCATTCGATCAGTCATCAATGAAGTGACATTATTGATAAATGTTGATCATTGTATAATTCGTAGTTACTTATTATTCAATGGGTATCCTTGGTAAATGCTGATCATTTCATCGTTAGTCGCATTTGGGTTCCAATGAACATCTGTGGGAAATGCTGATCTTTAAGTTCATCCGCATTGACTTTCCAATGGACATCATTGGGTAAAGCGGATCATTTCGTTCATCAGCATTTACCTTCCCATGGACACCATTGGGCAATGCTGATCGCTCGATACATCCGCATTGGCTTTCCAATGAGCATCATTGAGTAATGATGATGATTCGATTAATCCGCATTGGCTTTCCAATGAGCATCATTGAGTAATGATGATCGTTCGATTCATCCGCATTTGATGTTCAATGGATACCCATTCACTGATAAATGGTCAGCCCTGTACGCCATTGACAAATGCGGAAATCTCAATGGGTCCCCATTCATTGTCCAATGGAGTCGTATGAGGACCATTGGTTGCCATTGGCGATTCAATGGAGTTTTTTACTACGGGAAGACAACACGCTTTCAATTATAATGAATATATTTTTTTAGATGGATTAAATAGATTGTCGATTCAATTAGGCACATTGAATCAGTCAACAACAGCATGTTCATCCATTATAAAATAATGAAAACCCGAAGATTGCGATCCAAAATTAATTTTTGATGACAAAAGAGTTTCGTTGAATAAAAATGCGTTTTTCAAAAATGCGTCATCCAAGAATTGAGATATGGTCTCAGCTTAGGAAAAAATTATCGTGACGTTAAGTGGATAGCAAAAATTTATATTGAAAAGACATCATGAGACTGGATTATTCATTGAGGAAAGATTCTGGTGCCGCAGAAAATTAATTTTTAAAGTCAATTTGCGTTTCAAATTGATTTTAAACGGTGACATTTGAAGAGTCTTGAATATTAATTTTAATAGATCTTGCGATACTTATTATTTAAACGCATTGTGAATGGTTCAGTCCTGTGCCGATCGAAAGGTGTGTGATTTTTTAAGCGCACTTTAAGACATGCTTCATCAAAAATTTAAAACTATGTCAATAAGTCTTCGAATTTGTTCCCACTCAAAATGGATTTCTGGGGGGGGGGGAGGGTCATTCTGCCAGTCATTGTTTGCTATGGTTACAGTTATTTTCCAAGCCCCCATATTTTGATTCCAACTAAAAATATATAGTACCCACAACTATTAAATTCGAAGTTATCATTTTCAAAATTATGGTCTCCACGTGCCTTAGTTTAATATTGATTGTAGAGGTTTTGAGGTACCACCATTCTTGTTAGAATGTTATAAACATAATATAATATGGTTAACAATTATGTTTTGCGATGCATGCACCAACGACTCAAAAAAAAAATTCAATACTGAAATTTTGGTCCACTGGAATTGGAAAATAAAACAGGCCTTGAATCAAAACTGATGTTGAAACAGGAACTTCAATTTAATTCGCGACTGCAAAATTGTGCATGCAACTATATTTTTATCGTACATTTTTATTTCAAAACCTCATGAATTCATTTGCAAAAAACTGCACTCTGCTATCCCAATTTTCAGTGCATGAAAAATTATTTCGTATTCAACTCAATTTCCTAGCATTACGGCCCGAACCTTCCATAAATGGTACAGCCAATTTTTATGATGGATCAATAAAAAAAAAAAGACTTCCGGCGCTGCCGGACGTTCCATGGGATCATTATAGTGTCGTTATATGTACTTAGGAAACAATCTACGCACAATCCATTATACAACACAGACAAGATTCTTCAATTCATTTGAGTGGTTAGCTGTTAACATGATTCGTCTTACGGTCCCCTTCCTTTTTTTTTTGATTCATCATTCCATTCAATTTCATTTCCCAATGAGTGATGCATCATTGACACATATTATTAACATTACGACACACGCCGATTACACGATAGAGTTTTGTAAAATCAGGACGCAATTTTCAACAATGAGTGGTTTGTCCTCGTAGTTCCGTTAGTACAAGGAAAATCATCGTCATTAAACGGAACGTAACAATTACCATTGGCCGGAGTTGATCGTTCAGGAACCACTTGCTTGGGTTTGAGTCATCCACGTGTAACTCCACAAGTTACTCCGGTAGCAAAGTTAGGGAGAGAGAGAAACTGTGACCGCATATTTAGGAAAAGGCGCGGTCATGTGACGTATATGTCCTCGTTGGTACACTCAGCGATGGTACTCGTGTAGGTATAATAGTCGGCATTGGAATGATGATCGGTCCTCCTCCCTCCTGGGACGCCATTGAAGCCGAAACGCTTGGAAATAAAGTTGGGAGCTCTTGGCCGATTGAGCTCGTGTCTCGATCCGGGGGTTGGCTGGTTGCGCTTGAAGAGACCAAGATGATAAAGCAAAAGACGAGCGGGAGCGAGCGGGAAGAGGAAAAAAACGAATGAGAAAAGTATCAGAAGAAGAAGCACAAGAGGAGGAGGAGAATGAGGAGAAGGAGAAGGAGGTAGAGGAGAAAAGGGTGCTCCCAGGATGAGAGTCGAAACCCGACATGTCCGAGCAATGTACCCCGCTGCGAGACACTCGTAATGACCGCGGCCCGATCTTATCAAGTCCAGCAGAGAGAGAGAAAGAGAAAGGGTTCCCTGCCATTGTACACTTATCTCTAGACTGCCCGAGCGCAAGTTCCTCGCCAGCTCACTGTCTTGAAAGACGAAGAGCAAGAAAGAACCGAGTGAGAGAGTAGCATAGGAAAGGAAGGTAAGAGTAAAAAGAGTGAACTGGTTGCCTCCCTTGATCCTGTCCTCCTTCTCCGATTCTTTATGCTGAGAAAACGACCATGACGACAACAGGACGAAGAAAGAGAAAATATAGAGGAGAGAGAAAGAGGTGGAGGCGAAACAACGTGAGGACGGGGACAACCAAGACGACGACCTACAACCATGCTCCTTTCGTAATCCCGTCTAACATCTTGGCATCGAGGCACCTTCATGTATAGCTGTATGAGCCGATTCTGGGTATGTGTGTTCAAACGGGGATATTCCAGGAGGAAAAGGAGAGTCCCAAGGTTTGGTAGTGAGTTTGGGTTGATATGGGAGGAAGGAGCTTTATAGAGGTGTTTAGTTTTCAAAGGATTCAACAGGAAGTAACCCTAGGAACCCGATGACAAGAGTCGAGGCTCGTTAGTTAGGTTCACAGACTATGCCGATGAAAAACGGAAAGATTTCTAGGTTTAGGTTTTGGCTAGGGCAGATTTAGGACCAGGGAACTCCTTAGTTTGGTGTTCAAAGGATACGCTGAAACGAAGAAACCCAAGAAGCCATTCTTCTGGAAGAAATTGGGACATTTCTTAGGTTTGAGTTTGGCTTAGGGTTTGTAGGAAAGATAGGAACTTCTTGGAGGTGTTCAATTTTAGAAAGACCTAACAAAATCCAAATAATTCTGAACAGTCCTGATAACAAGATTTGGATGTTTACTGAATTTCCTGAAGGAACACGATGACCTTTCTCATAATTTTGAGTGGATTCTTCTGTACATCCAACGACTTTGGTGTTTTCGAAACAGTAGTGCTGAATCCTGTAAAAAACCTGCATTAAGCCCCGATGACAAGATTCGAGGCTCGTTATTTAGGTTCACAGGATGTTCCATAGAAAAACGGGAAGATTTCTAGGTTTACGTTTTGGCTGGGGCAGATTTAGGACCAGAGTGGTGTTCATGGATACGCCGAAACGAATCAACCCAAGAAGCCATTCTTCTGGAAGAAAATAGGACCTTCTTTAGGTTTGGGTTTGGCTTAGGCCTGGTACGGCAGATTGGAACTTTTTGGAGGTGTTTAATTTCAGAAAGACCCAACAAAATCCAAAGAATTCTGAAAAATCCCGATAACAAGATTTGGATGTTTACTGGATTTCCTGGAGGAAAACGATGACCTTTCTCATCATTTTGAGTGGATTCTTTTGTCCATCCAGGGACTTTGGTATTTTCGAAAGAATTGTGCAGAATCCTGAAAGAAGCCTGCCTAACTTATCGCCCTGTCCTTAAATTTCTAATCCGCGGTGGTAAGACTTCATCAAATAATCCATCAACTTAAGATGCTCGTGCGCACTTTGCCCAAGGGCTTAAGGCACGAGTTAAACATAATCTCTTGGAGTGTGTGCGTGCCCCGTGATAGTTGGCGGAGGAGCGAAGCCATTGAAAACTGCATGAGGAACCAGAGGGGAGCAGAGATGAGGCAACGAGAGAGTTAAAACAAATCAAAAGAAAAATGGTAGATCGTTAACGCTTCCAGGACAAGAGAGGAGCGAGTCTCCTCGCCCTGGTATAAACGTCTCAAGGACAACACTCGACGTCTTTTCTCCTCTGACTCATCTCCTTTATGTACTATATACCTAGTCCTACATATATGTATACATCTATGAAGGCACATCACTTTTCAGGAGGCTTCCCTGCTTCTGCTGCTGCTGCTGCTTCTGCTGCTGCTGCTGATGCTGATGCTTCTGCATCTTCAACTGTGCACGCTGTGCTCCTGACTTCCCATTTACGTAAGGTATGTCTCGGTGAACGCGCCCGAGTACTTCGGCTATACAATCAAGTACATACACAATATATATGTATGTAAAAGGCGCGTATATATGTATACATACTTATACTCTACATACCGTGCCCCCGGACGCCTGCAGTGCACTACTCTGAATGCGACAGGCTCCATGAATATTAATGCAAGTCGCACGGATTTGGAAACTTGCGGGGGCAGTCCAATATAGCGCGATAGCACGAAAGAGAGAATATATACAGTCTGATCTCTCGAACTCAGTGCACACTGATGACACTATTTTCCAGGAGTTCTGAGAGACCTTCATATTTTTTTCCATTCAACATTGCAGTGGCTGAAATCCTATCTTCAGTCTAAAGCACTAGGCCAAGTCCTGCGGTGGAAGAACCTGATTTTTGCGATGTTTTTATGCAAATCATAAATATATATTTTTTTCATAAGGTTGGTACTTTAGAAAGTAACAACCAAGGCACATTTTGTAATTTATTTGTGTAAAAATATATAAACACTACGGAGTTGCAGCCCAAGTCCTGGAAGGACTTCCCCAAATGAATGCAGCGAATACTGCCATTCGGGACCAGACCATTGAAAATAAACATAATCAAACGAACTTCAGAAGTACATCAGTTCATCCTGTGATTAATCGATTGGATTTCATAAATATGAAATTAAAACAAAATGGCGGCCGTTCAGAGTAAGAATTTTGATTTGCTACCAATAATACTGCATTTCTGGTCATCAAATAGAAAATGTGCATTAGGGAAAACATTGCTTATATCTGACAAGCGTTCCAAAAAGTTAAGGAACATTGATCCAGTATTTTTGAGTATCCTGCCTGTTTAGAAAAACATGATTTTTCGACTTTTACGACTAAGTACAACTTTATAATGTACAGTTTAATAGACAATGATGACGCTCTCTGGTACTCAGTTGGAGAAGCACCCCAGCACTTCGAAAGTCGAATTTCGAGCATAAAGATAGGGAGGGTTGACTCTATGACAAATATATGTGTGTGAGTACCGAGAGAATGAGTGAGATAGAAGGCAGATTTGCGCCTGGAGAACGAAAGCATACACACGTAGATTCGGTCGCCGGGGGTTTAATTCCGACTAAAAGCGTTTGTTTTACGTGTTCCCGAAAACTGTTAGAGCACAGTAGCAGCTCTCGTATTAGGAGTAGCCGCAACCGTTTTGTTACTGCCGTTGCTTAACGTGTGTTTCTGTTCCTGTATGTGTGTGAATGTGTGTAGGTGTGTGTTTGTGTGTGGGACTCCTGACGCGAGAAGATCTTTCTCCGTTTATATAGGACGAAATGGAATTGAGTGGAAGTTTAAGCGACGTCCATTTGCCCGATATAACGTGAATTTTGCGGTCCCGAAGATTAGATTCCGCGACGGGTCAATTATATTGCGGCCTAAAAAAAAACACGTTTTTTTGGTTTCTAATTGCAAGGAATCGCAGTGATTGGCTGTGGGATTTTTTCAATACTACTGATATGTTAGAAAAATGGATATTTCAATCAGAAGAGGGATGAGAATGATTTTTGGAAATTTTAGAAAACAAAAATTGAGACAAATTTCCCTCCTCAGAATTAGTTGAAGCGTTATTTGTCCTTTTTGGGAGCCAAAATTTTTATTCCTGAATTTTAGTCAATTTTCAGTATGAAAAAAGGATTTTGTAACAAGATAAGTTACGAATTGCGGTTCCGAAGATGAGAATGTTGTAAATTTATAAAAATAAACGCTTGTGAAGAAAGAAAAAAAATTAAAGCACCGATTATAAAAAGTGTAACAATTTTTAAGAATTTTGATAACTTTAAAAAATGGAAATTGGGAATTTAAATCAGAATGAAGATGTGAATGATTTTTTGAAATTTTATAAATGTTTCGAACTGTTGAAAATTTTAGAAAACAAAAATTGAAAAAAATATCTCTCCTCAGAATAAATTCAAGCGTTTTTTGTCCTTTCTGAGAGCCAGAATTTTTATGCCTGAACTTTTTTAATTTGATGTATGTAACAATATGTAACAATATCACTTACAAATTGCAGTTCCGGAGATCAGAATATCGTAAATTTATAAAAATGGATGCTTGTGAAGAAAGAAACAAAAATTGATGCTCTGATTTTAAAAAGTGTAACGATCTTTAAAAATTTTGATAACTCTAAAAAATAGAAATTTTAATCAGCCGAGGGATGTAAGTGATTTTTGGAAATTTTGTAAATGTGAAGAACTGTTTTAAATCTTAGAAAACAGAAATTGGAAGAAATTCCCTTCCTTATGAATAAGTTAATTTGTTCTTTCTGAGAGCCACAATTTTTATTCCTCAATTTTTTAAATTTGACATATGAAAAAAAGAATCCTGTGACTTACAAATTGCAGTTCCGGTGATCAGAATGTTATAAATTTGTAAAAATGGAAACTTGTGAGGAAAGGCAAAAAATTGAAGAGCCAATTCTAAAAAGCGTTTCAGCAAGGAAAATTTTCAATACTATTTATCAAAATTTGGACCAAATACTCAGCTAAGTATTTCAAAAATGACCTCTTATTTAGTCAGTATTGTTATTTTGGAAAAAAAAATTTCACTTTTTCGGAAAAATATTATTTTTTCAATTTTTTTGTGAATTTCGATGGGATTCATAAAAAAAACTATCCCATATGCTTAAGTTTCTCAAATTATGAATAATTTTGCGGAAATTTCGTAAAAACTCCTTTTTCAAGTATCCGACCTTTTCCGAGCTTTAAGATTATCCGTTGCTGAGTTTATCGTCCATAAACTGATGCAATTTACTTTCATAAAAAAGAAAACGGCTGCTTCTATTCCAGACTCCGCTGAACCGTTTTATTATTACACCGCGGTATCTTCGTTTTTTTTTTTACAACTTCGCATTAACGCCCGTGCAGTTTGTGGCGAAGCCTTGTTTCGCAAGCGCAAAATTACCCGAGGAAAAATTACAAAAAAAAAAAAAAAAAATGAAAGCAAGAAAAATCGTATTAGGGAAAATGTCAATGTTCTGCGCCATTCTTGATTAAGATAATTCCGCAGGGCGCGGATAATATCGAGACCGAGTCAACTTAATCCGTCGAATTAATTGTCTGTTATAACAAAACCGTAATGGAGGGAAAATACTCTCAGTTAACTTCCGGTATAATGTACGAATGAAATTAATATCCGGTTGTGACGTTAATTGTATGCGGACTTTGCGGTCGGACCGTGGAAAGAGAGAGACGTTTTTCTTTCTTCCTTTTTTTAACTCTTTCTCAGCCCATCCAGCAGCGAAGCTTCGCGAAACTTCGTTTAGAATGGAGAAAAGTGCGGTATGTTCTACAGTGAGGATAGGATGATTTAAAAAGTTTCGTTCCACGAGCGTATAATCGAATGCCCGAACGTATTATTCTGATCATAGTGGAGTTTTAATGGGAAACTGTCTCTATCTCCGCATCTCCCTCTCACTCTATAGGGTGTCCCAGGGGTGAAGGTCAATACCGTGAGGGTAGATTCGTGACTCAATGTCAAGTAGAAAAGTCCTTTGCCATTTTTTGATATTTTGAAGCCCTGAATTGTTATTAAGTTTTTTAATCAGCCAATGAGACGCGCCCTTTGAGAGGAGCCGTGCCCCCACTCGGCCTACCCTCGCGCGCATCGGTGCGAGCAATCCACGCGTCCCATTGGCTGATCTATAAAATTCGATAACAATTCAGGGGTTCAACATACAAAAAAATGGTAAAGGACTTTTCTACTCGATATTACGTCACGAATCTACCCTCATGGTATTGACCCTCATTACGGGGACACTCTCTATGTTTCTGGTTCGTTATACAACGCCTCGTTCTCGTTATACCTTAATGGTGTTCCCTTGCACTCTATTTTCTGTTTTTTTCTTTGCTCTGCACCATCGCCGTCATCGTCGTTTCTCGCAGACATTCATACACTCGGGTGTGTAGCTGTATACAAATTTTCAGGATGCGTAAGCGAGGTAAATGCCGGAACATAAGGTTCTTCCATGATCTGCAAGTAAGATTCCTTGCCTCCCGCTCTCTGCTTCAGCCTCCTTCTCGTTCATCGACGTCGTATAGATAAAAGCAATGCGACCCTCAACGTCGTCGTCGACGTCGTTGTCTTCGTGGTCGTAGAATTGACGACGTCGTCTAGGACGATCACGCACCCACACTGACGAGAAAAATGAATAATTTGCCAATGCGTGTGGCATTATGACCGTGACTGCGAGATGACTCGCTGCAGAAATGGGAGAATGGGAGATTCTCGAAATATGGACCACTTTAGGGTAATCCGGGCATAAAACTCATCGAGCTCTCCTCCGTATCAAATTTATCAAGCTTTTTCTGCGTTGATGCTCGAGTCTTTGAGGGTGACGTCATCCTGAGATTAAAAAAAAAATATTTTCGTTTTTTTAAATAGTTTCATATAATATAATAGTTTTTTTTGTAGTTTCAAGAATATTAAGACAAAAATCCTGCCAAGACCAGCTGGGACTCACAATTAAGGTTCTGTACCAATATTGCAAAAGACTTATTTTTTTATTGAAAAACTTTTTTTTTCAACAACTATTATACTTTTAAAGCAATCGGCGTTTTTTTTAAATCTGTTATTTCATATCTACTAACCGTATTAAAATCTAAATTTTAGCTTTTAGAAACCTAAAAGATCAAGAGGGGTAGTTAATTGTAGTATATTTTGAGTTATGGTTAAGAACACTCGACCAAAGATTTAGAAACAATTTCCAGAAAGCTCAGAAATAGAATCAGAGATGGAATCCTCTTTCAAATGATACCTCACACGATATATTAATTAAAAAAAAATTGGACTAGACTGAGCCCCTATTTTAATCTAAAATAATTTTTTTAATCGTTGACTGGCGATATCTGAGAGTGATTTCATACGGGTTCCGTTTTCTTCTTTGAAGTACAGTTTTTTTAAATCGATAAAATTATACTCTATTTTCTCGAAAGAACATTTTCTTGAATATTAATCGGTTTGTCACAACAAATAAATGTTTTCTCATTTATAAAAATTCTTTTGCTGAATTATTACAAAAATATCCCGCCTCAAATAACATATTCAATGAAATTAATATTACTTTTAATAAATTGTGATATGCCAGAATAGTGCTATAAATTTAAATTTTATAAATAAGTTTTTTTTTAATTCCTTCATGAACAATAATTAACCTTCAAGATCCTTATTCTCTTTCAGTAAAAAAATTTCATTTTTCTGAATGATTATTCTATAGTGATTTAATTTATTAGTATTATCACTAGTATAAATATTATTTTATACATAATATTTAATTCATTAATTTATTTATTCATCCTTCAAAATCACCTGATAAAAGTAGTTAAAATAATTATACCGATGATTATTTTAATTTATATAGCTGTACAATATTTAGCAATTCTTTATTGAATTTAAGATTAAATAGTTTGAATTGCATGAAATTATGAATTTTATCAAAAAGCTCTGTTAATAATGAGACTCAAATGATTTTTTAAAAATCTTGCTAACTTTTCTTTTATTTATATAAAATAATTTTGGATTCAGTTTCAAAAAATCTTAAGAAAGAAATGTGCAAGTTCCAAATTGTTTTTCTTCATGAAGCTTCAATAGTATGAAAATTTACTGGAACTTTTATTCCATTTGTTACTTTTATGGCCATCCTTTTTTAAATTCATATTCTCATCGCAAAAAATAATAATGTAATAAAAAGAATTATCGTTGAAGGGCCTTTCGATCAATTTACTCGCTCGGAATCAAATTGCAAGATTTTCCCTCATATTTTTTTTTCGATGGCATTTTTCGCGTCGTGAATTTAGACATTAAGAGACGCGGCAGCGTCTCGACTTCAAGTATTTAAAAAATCAATACACGCAACTTCGACTTTGAAAAACGGATCATTTTCATTTATACACGGAGAGAAAAGTCATGCAGACGATTTTTTTTTTGCTCTTGGCTGGAGGATCCCATCTTCAAGTATAATTCAAGAGTGTAAGGATTCACCGAGAGACTTTTTTTTTAATGCCGCAGTCTCGTAATCTTTTTTTTTTTTTTTTGCGATACGGCAAATCGAGTGGGGGAAAAAAAAGACGTTAATGTAATGGACATGCGGACACAATTTCGTTTCGGGCAAATTAGAAAATCTCAACGAGACAGAGGCAGCATAATAATTCATTAAATTATTTGCATAGTGAAACCGCACACGCGTCCTTTAATAGACCGGTTTCAACGAGAGAGATTTTTAGTTTTATATATGATACATACACACACACACACACACACACACACACACACACACACACTCACGCGAGCGTGTAATAAAACGATGTAATCACAATTTAGGTTTTTTTTGCACCTTTTTATACAAACGCGTTGAGATGGGAAATTCGCTCGCTTGAAGAAAATTATACGGTAGAGAAGGGAAGAGAAAAATTAAACCGAATAGAATAAAGTTTATTTCTCTTCTCTTATCGTGGACACGATATCTTTGCTCTAAAAAGTCTTTTCGTACAAAAAAAAGAGCAAATCTGAATTCAGAGATTTATTGAGGATACTAAAAACAATATTTAACAATATTTTACGACAAATAAACAAATTCAAAATGTTGACCTTTGCAAAAAAAAAAAGGTTTTGTCGCGCCAAGTTTGAAGTTCCTTAATATCGAAGTTCCTCAATATTCTAAAATATTAAAATTGCACTGAGAAATTTAAACAATTATAATTTGAATTTAATTTAATTTTTAACAATTTAAATAATTTATCAGGATTTGGTAACAAATGTAAAGTTGAATATGGCGAAATCTATTTTATTTAAAAGTTAACAAATTAAATAAATATTTTTTAACAGTTAATACATTATTTTGACTGAAACAAAATATTTCTTAACGACTAACAAATTTAGTAACAGTTAAGGAATATTTAAGTAAAAGTGCCAACTAAATCTTTTTTTTGACTACAAGTAAACTGTTTTCTCAGTGTCTGAATTTGCGCGTTTAAGGCTGTATTCTGGTCTAGAATTTTGAAAAAATCAATTTTTTATTATGATTCTCAAGGTCTGGTACGTTCAATTTTATAATGTCGAAATTTGTCACTATTGCAAATTTATAATTATAAGTTCTAAAAATTTTAATCTTTATAATTTTTAAATTCTGAACCATCGCTACTTTACAATTTTGCAATACTAAAATTTCGTCATTTCATTATTTAGGAATAATAAAATTTTGTGATTATAAATTGATGATGATTCGAAATTAAGGATCCTCAAATTTGTTATTTTTAAAATATAGAATTTTAAAAATAGAAAATAAAAAATGTTAATTCTCCAAACCATTGAAACTTTCCAATTTTTAAAAACTAAAGTTGAAAAATGCTAAAATTTTGAAACTCTTACTTTGATTTTCCAAACTTACCACTTTTTTTATCGCTAATTCTCCACAACGTTTCCGAATTCGAGTTTGTTTGCACAAGATATAATCCCACATGGCAAAAATTATAGAAGAAATATATGAATAATATATATCAGATATATCCAATATATCTGAACAAATGTAAACCTGAGATGCATGAAAAATATATTCACGATATATTTCTACTGTATAAATGACGAAAAGTTTTGTAACCTCGATACAAAATTTATTAGAGTTTAGATTTTTAAGAATATATGCTTGAAATAACATTTTTTAATTCCAATAATTTACAGAGTTATAGCTACTTTAGTGACACAGCAACTAAATATAGCTATTTTAATATAGTGACTTCAATGTATAACGCACTATCGCCTCTACCACTTCTGTATCGAAATAGTTTTTTTTACTATTGTGAAAAAAAAACTATGAAAAAAAGAGTCGAAAAACGTCTATTTTGTTCAGACAGCCGCCATTTTGCGATTTTTTTCGGTTTTCTCTGAGATAACCCGTAGTAAAAAACTCCATTGAATCGCCAATGGCAACCAATGGTCCTCATACGACTCCATTGGACAATGAATGGGGACCCATTGAGATTTCCGCATTTTTCAATGGCGTATAGGAACGACCATTGATCAGTGAATGGATATCCATTGAAAAGTCACCATTGCCCAATGACGTCCATTGGACAGCAAATGCGGATGAAACCAATGATCACCATTACTCAATGATGCCCATTGGAAAGCAAATGCTGATGGACCGAACGATCAGCATTGCCCAATGGTGTCCATTGGAAGGCAAATGCTGATGAACGAAGTGATCAGCTTTACCCAATGATGTCCATTGGGAAGTAAATGTGGATGAACTGAATGATCAGCATTACCCAAAGATGTCCATTGGAAACCGCGTCGCGTTAGTTCCGAGACTTGGCACGAGACGTCGCAGGACAGCAAGCCGCTGAACTCCCATACGGATTATGCGAGGAGTATGCTTATCTAGACGAGTGTGAGCACGGAATATTAGCAGAAGTCGGTGTCCAAAAAATCCATGCAAGGAGTTCTTGCCGACTGATGCCTATAGGACAATCCCTATTCCGTTTGAAATGGGGAAGTCAATCCTCATTGGAAAATCCCTATTCGATTTCAAATGGGGAATTCAATGGCGAAAATGTGCTTGGGCAATTCGGCATTCATCTCCATTGGTTATTTTGGCAATGGGGAATGAATGGCGATTTTTCAATGGTGACGAATGGAGTTTTTTACTATATGAAAGAATCTCCACTGATTATCGCCATTCATTCCTTATTGCCTACAAAAACCAATGGAGATGAATGGCGAATTGCCTATGGGGATTTTCTTCATTGGATCCCCATAGGATAATCCCCATTCCGTTTCAAATGGGGAAGTCAATCCTCATTGGAAAATCCTCATTCGATTTCAAATGGGGAATTCAATGGCGAAAATCCCCTTAGGCAATTCGGCATTCATCTCCATTGGTTATTTTGGCAATGGGGAATGAATGGGGATTTTTCAATGGCGACGAATGGAGTTTTTTACTACGGGAAGAACTACAACAACATTCTTAGTATTCTTACTAATTGAGAATCTTTTTTTACATTTTGCATCGGATGACTAGAAGTGTTGCAATCGAGTCAGCCATCCCTTTTTTAGCCCCAACTTAACCAGCATATAACTTATTTAATTTTCATATTTCTTTTCGAAATTTCTTTTCTTTATTGTCAAAATATTGATAAATATGAAAAAAGAATGGTAAAAAAAATATTTTGTTTCATCGGGACAAAACGCTCAAAATTCATGTCTGTGGACGAGAATCCGCCCTTAATGCTTGAAATGATGTCAAGTCGTCTCGATATTACCGTGACTATAACAACCGAGAATTTCGCGTATTATCATAAATTTATGCGAGAGGAGTTCGGATGAGTTCCAGCAAAAAGGGGCTTTATTCTCTCCCTCAATTGGATATAATGATATTAAGGGTTTTGGCCAGGACGATAGCGCCAAGTGCCCTTTATCTATGTACATAATATATATATACATATATGTATCTATGAAATTACCTATAGATATAATCTGGTATATGGAACACAGAAGAGGGAGAGGCTCAAAGTTCCGACACGAGAACAGAGGAATCAATATGTCCTAGCGCCGCTTGTGTACCGCCCTTTTGCCCCTTCCCAGAACCCTTATTTCACGCTATGCAGAGGCAAAATTGGCGGCTAATTACCAGCAAGTAATTAGTGGAGACGTTAGTTTGCTTTTGTGTCACTGGGGGTGCTTCGTCGTGGTGTTCGTACAATCGTTTGCTCATTCTCTCGCTGTCTCTGTTTTCCTCTCACCTTCTCTATACAACTATCAGGGTGGCCATTTTCAGGGAAAACCTGGAAATGTCAGGGCATTTTTCGAGTGTCAGGGAAACGTCAGGGAAATTAAATATTAGTCAGGGAAAATACGAAATGTCAAATTGAGAACAAAAAAATGTATGGGTGAACATTTTTTTTCTGTGCAGCTTTGAAAATAGTATATTACGATACTAGTGCAATAAAACTTTTTCTGACGAGTGTGAGTTTGCAGCACGAGCCGAAGGCGAATGTTGCAATCACACGAATTGAAAAAAAGTTTCTCGCACTAGTATCGTACGAAATTTTATTGTACGAGTGCGCAAAGTGCCAGTTTGAGCACGCACAGCGTGCGCAAAGTGGCACTTTGCGCACGGAGTGCAATAAAAAATTATGGGTGAACATTTTTTGTCTGCGCAGTGCTGAAAACAATTTATGGGTGAACATTTTTTTCTGTTTTTTCCCCCCTGGAAAATGCTATGTTTCTACCTTGTTACTTTTTTCACAAATCCGTCAGGGAAATTTTCGAAAATATCAGGGAAATGTAAGGGCATTTTTTTCGTTTCATTTAGTGGCCACCCTGATCTATCCGTCTCTATCTCCACGGGCGAAAAGCCTGTTTCGCTCGCGCCAGTGTTCGATTCTCCGGTCTCCGGGCTTGATCCTCATCAACGTTCGCGACATTATATATGGCAACTTCCACAATACATTGACCAATAATTCATCACCAAAATTTTAATTCATCTGCCACTCTCAGATATGCGTTTAGGGTTGATGATGTGCAGAACAATAGAGCCAAAAAATGTCCCAAAAATAAAATTTTCCATATTTCCATGAATTGGAATATTTGTTTTTTTGTTTCTTTTTGAGGTTTAATTGTGTCTTGCGAAAAATATTTAAAGAATTTTTGTATGCCTTCTTGTCTAATCAAATTATGTTTTAAAAAATTATATTTTGTGGGGACAAGTTTTATGAACAAGAATCATGAGTAATCAATGTGCAAATTGGCCAAATTCTATCAAATTTACTTCTTGCCAAATTTGATTTTTGCCAGATTCAATAGCAAATAACCTCAATCACTATTTTGAATGTGTACAAAATTTCAGTTCAATATCTCGCAAATAGCCGAAGTTAGAGTACGATATTTTTCAAAAAAACCCAAAACTAGATAAAATTTTAATCATTCCATCAATTTTCACCACATTTAATAACGAACATCCTCGACAGCTATATTAGCTCTGTGCAAGGTTTCAGTGCAATATCTTAAAAATTGCACAAGTTAGAGCATTTACGCTTGTTTTCAAAAAATTAAAAATTTCATAAAATTTCAATCTCATGATGGATTTTTGGCAAATTCAATATCGAACAACCTTGATAGCTATACTAGTTCCTTACAAAGTTTCACTGCAATATCTAGAAAATTGTGCAAGTTAGAGCGTTTACGCGATTTTTCAAAAAATTCAAAATTTCATAAAATTTTAATCTTTCGATCAAT
Source organism: Alloplasta piceator (assembly GCA_946863875.1). Lineage (NCBI taxonomy): Eukaryota > Metazoa > Arthropoda > Insecta > Hymenoptera > Ichneumonidae > Alloplasta > Alloplasta piceator. Next base: position 9,884,196 of record OX333075.1, on the reverse strand, counting down.
TTGTGTCAAATTCAATACCAAACAACCTTGATAGCTATACTAATTCTGTACAAAGTTTGAGTGCAATATCTTGAAAATTGCAAAAGTTAGAGTGTTGTTACGCCATTGTTGTAAAAACGAAAAAAGTCGGTAAAATCTGAACACCCGGTAGAATTAGAACAAAAAATTTCATTATGAAGGGCAACTCGTGCTAAACAAGTGTGCCAAATTTTAGCACAATATCTCGAAGCGTTCTTGAGTTATTAATTATTTACATCAGAAGCTCAGGACACACACGCACGCACGCACGCACACACACACACACGCACGCACGCACGCACGCACACACACACACACACATCCGAACATTTTTTCTAAATATGATTTCTCGATGTTTTGGGAGTTGAATTAGAGGACGTATGAAGAAATTTAGTCAGTTATTGAAATGTTACATGATTTTTTCAGGAGAACCTGCAAGCTTGGTGTCGAAACTTTGGCCTCAAATGAACAGTCGAAACATCGTGGACGAAACATCGTGGAAATTGCCATGCATCATACGTCCAAAATTAAAAGGGCGTATCTTCTATCTTTGCACAAATGAATGGGATGTCCTTTTTGATGCTTGAGATATGCGGTGTTTGTGTGTGTGTGAGCAGACAGATGAATCTCTGCTAGCCCGAGTTTCAGCATCGGTGAATCCCATCCCTCGAAACAGATTTCCACTGTTCCTCCCATCTTCTCGCCTCTCTCATCTTTCTTCCTCACTCACACCCACTCATTCATCATTCTCGATCTCTCTCTCTCCCTCTCTCTCTCTCTCTCTCGTCCTCTCTTTCTCTCTCTCTCTTCCTCTCTTCCTCTCTTCCTCTTTTCCTCTCTTCCTCTCTTCCTCTCTTCCTCTCTTCCTCTCTTCCTCTCTTCCTCTCTTCCTCTCTTCCTCTCTCTCTCTTCCTCTCTTTCTCTCACTCTCTCTTCCTCTCTTCCTCTTTCTCTCTTCCTCTCTTTGTCTCTCTCTCTCTCTCTCTCTTCCTCTCTGTTTCTCTATCTCTCAACGTACGAAATTTCGCCTACGGGAACTCTCGCGGAAAACTATGAAACTCGAACTTACACGGATTTCCTATTATCCGTTTCGTGATTGGGGAGTTTTGGTCCGAGAGTTCCGGTAATGTACTTTTGTTTCAACGGAATATCCGTTAAAATACCATTTTTTTTTTACAACCTCCATCCCCGGTACAAATAAAGGAGAAAAGAACGTTTATCGTGAACATTTGAAAAATCAGCACGGCTCGTTCGGTTTGGGAAAACTAATTCGACTGTCCCGAATTTTCATTGTTTATATCCATTTACTTACCCTTCGGCCTATTTCTCCTTTTTTCATCACCTTTTACCTTTATTCAAAATAGATAATACTAAAATTACTAAAAATAATACTAAAATTACTAAAAATGATACTAAAATTACTAAAAATAATACTAAAAATACTAAAAATACTAAAATACTAAAAATACTAAAAATACTAAAAATACTAAAAATATTAAAAATACTAAAAATACTAAAATACTAAAATTTCGGCATTTTATTATTTTAAATTATTAAAATTTTGACACTATTAACTGCTGACAATTTGAAATTCTGAAACGTGAAATTTCGAAATTTTTTGATAAAAAAATTTTGAAATTTTGTCGCAAGATCCTTAAGCTTAAAAAATCTGACATATTCAAATATTTCACAGGTGGTCCCGAATATGAATGCCCAGAAATTATTGGCTTTTCTTCAATTCTTTTTGCGGCGCCGATATTCTGAAATTCGAAAATTCTATCATTCTCAAGTTCTGGTATACACTAAATTTAGTGATGTTGAAATTTGTTAATATCGTAAATTCATAATTTTAAGTGCTAAAAATTTTAATCTTTATAATTTTTGAATTCTGAAGCGTCGTGATTCTACAATTTTGCAATACTAAAATTTCGAGATTTCATTATTTTGGAATAATAAAATTTTGAGATTATATAAGCAGATGATGATTCAAAATTAAGGATCTTGAAATTTTTGTAATCTTAAACATAGAATTTAAAAATCAGAAAATTAAAAAATTTTGAATCTTCAAACTTTTGAAATCTTCCAATTTTATAATACTGAAGTTCGAAAATTCTAAAATTTTGTGACTCACTTTTTATTTTTCCAAATTAAAAACATTGCTTATCGATAATTCTCCAACGTTTCCAACTTCAAGTTTACTTGCAAAAAATATAATCCCACATGGAAAAAATTATAGAAGGAATATATGAATATTATATACATCAGATATATCCGATATATTTGAACAAATATAAACCCGAGATGAATAAAAAATATATCCAAGATATATTTATATTATATTTATTTATATTATATTTATATAATATTTATATTATATCCATAATATATTTATATTATATTTATATTATTTATATTATATTCATAATATATTTATATCATATTTATATTATTTATATTATATAAACGACGAAAAGTTCTGTAACCTCGATATATTAATCGATATATCAACTTCAAACACGAGGAATATATTTTTCCAATAACACTCGTATTTACAATCGAAAAAATATTTTCACATTCGAATTCGTCAAATTTCCGCGCTTTTTTCTCGGCAACGCCAACGGCGTGTTTATTCTCTCTGAGAGAAATAATATTGGCATTACCGTTCGAAAATTTCGTCTCTGCCAAACTTGCAAAAATGTGTGTATGTAGTTTTTTTTTCTCTCTCTGAAATCGTCCGGACAACGCGACTTGTCCAAGCAGACACACGAGTATGTGGTACGAAAATAAGATCCGTTAGCAAAAACCTCTTTAGAAAAAAAGAGGAGTCCAAGAATCATACTTCCAGTTGCCGATCTCGACTATAAGGCCCAAATCGATGGATTTTAACACCCAAAAGTGATCCGAGTGAAGTCCATTTGTTTCTCAACGTTCTCTCAACGATGATATGTGTATAAACGTCGAATGCAAAAAAAAAAAAAGAAAAAAAACTCCGCCATGTTCCGAGCACAAAATCAATATGTGCGGTCCTACGTCCTCATCTCGTATCGTTAATTCAAACAAGCAAATCGAATTCCCAAACCGAGAGGAGAGGAGAGACTCCACGAGATCGGATGGACCGATATCACCCTCTCTTTCCCTCTCTCTCTTTGCCCCTTAAGGGGGAACGCCACTGTGACGGGGCTAAAAATAGCCGATTTTCGGGATTTTTTTTTTATAAGCGGGGATGATTATTTTGAGGAGCGGACAAAAAGCAATTTATTGAGTGTATATTCAACTATATTCATACAAATTTTTATTGAAAAATATTAAAAATTGACAAAGTTATTGCCATGAAATTGTCCGACAAAATTTCAAAAAAGGTCTGGAACGTTTTTTAATTCCATTTCGCCGCAAGTCATCGTAAACTGATTAAACAAACGGTATTTGAAGAGGAAGAATTCGGATTTATTTCCTGTTTTTTAATTTTTTTTTGCAATTTGTTTTTAGATTTTGACTCTATTTTGAAAACAACTGTTTTTCGCCTTTTTCCCTCTCTTCAGGTTCACCCATCTTCTAGAGAATTTTTTGTAAATACATTTTCTTGACTGGATTCATAAAGAGGAAAGTTTGAGCTTCAATTTCCTTTTTTTTAAAATTTTGGGCGATTTTTTGTTCGAAAGTTTTTCTGCGTTTTGTGAAAAAAGGAGGAAATTTGAAATATCCCGTATAACATGAAAACGAAGAGGATTCATGAAAAACTTCAAGATAGCTAAAAGTTGCGTCGTCTTTTATTGAGTTCAGAGGAATTTTTTCAGATTTATTTTCAAAAAATTTTTTTACGACAGAAAATGGGAGAAAAAAAATTAGGAAAAAAAATGTGAAAAAATGCCAATGTGTTGAAAATGGTAAAATAAAGTATTTCTCCCTTTTGAAATCTTATCAATAATCCCATAGTTCTCGAGTTAAGTTAATTGAATGATTCGAGCTCCGACCCAGAAAATTAGAAAAAAAAATTTTGGAAAAAAATCTGAAAAAATTTCTCTAAGCTCACCAAAAACAGACGCAATTTTTTGCAATCTTGGAATTTTTCATGAATCCTTTTTGTTTCCATGTTATGCGGGATTTTTCAAATTTCCCCTTTTTTCACAAACAAACAGAACAACTTTGAAAAAAAAATCGCTCAAAATTGAAAAAAAAGAAAATTGAAGCTCAAACTTTCCCCTTTATGAATTCAATCGTAAAAATATATTTAAAAAAAATCCTCTAGACGATGGGTGCACCTGAAGAAAAAAAAACCTGAAGGCGAAAAACAGTTTTTTTTTCAAAATAGTGACCAAATCGAAAAACAAATTGTAAAAATAATTTAAAAAACAGGAAATGAATCCGAATTCTTCCCCTTTGAAAAGCCGTTTGTTAAATCAGTTTACGTTGACTTACGGAGAAATGGAATAAAAAAACGTTCCAGAACTTTTGAGAAAATGAAAAAAAAAATGAAACGAAAAAGTCAATTTTTTTGATCCGTCATAGTGGCGTTCCCCCTTAACGTGTACCTTTTTATGGGTACAACGAAATATTCGGGTTGGAGGGGCCAAATCTTTCGAGCAGCAGAAAAGTTAAGCCTGGACCAAAATCGTGACAAAGCATGTATTCTCCAGCTCAGAAAGATTTCAAGCGATCTCTGTGTGTGTTTGTGTGTGTGTGTCGCAGTAATATTGCATATATGTCGCGATAATATGCGCACGATACTCTGATGAATGCCGAGAGTCGAGGATAGAATGATAAGAAAGAGGAAATGAAAAGAATGAAAGATTGAATGGGACTCGGTGAGCTTATGAGAGAGTTGGGGGTGGTTAAGGTGGGGGGGGGGGGGTGGGAGAGGGAATCGTATGAGAAATAAGTACGCGAGTGATGGAAATAGTGGAGGAGGGATGAAGAATAGTTGAAGGGAGAACTAGTATCAGGCATGAATAACGAGGTTAAACCCATTATTGATTTATTCCATTGTCTGTACTGTATGAGCCTTTCCTCAGCTCTGCATGTGTCAACGTCGTATTTTTTCTTTTTTTTTCCTTTTTACTCTCTTCCCTCTTTCGCCGCGATTTGAATAAAAAATTACGGATGAATTAAATCAACAGTAGGATTGTAATACGTAGATGAGAACGACGGTGAAAAAAGTGATAAAATGAAAAATTTAATTTTCACACCCGAGGGTCGTTGTGAAGGGGATGATGAAATTATTCGATAATTCGACGAAAAATATTCGAGTTTATTCGGAGAGCATATAATGTCAAAAATAAAATCGTGGGAAAAATGGGAGAGAGAGAAAAAAAAGTTTTCGGATCAGTGAAAAGTTTTGCCTGTGTTTTACGTTACGTTAATTTTATTAAAATTTTTATGATTGTGCGGAGTGATATTTTGAATGATTTTGAAATAATTGAATAATTTAATGATTTTAAAATAAATGAATAATTTAATCATTGAAATGATTGCGGTAAAAAATCATGCTATAAAAATAGAGTTGCCCGAATAATTTGAATTGAATTAATTGTTTTTCTTTCAAATTGGATTTTCGAAAAAGATGCTTTTTTTTAAATAATTATCCCGAAAAGACACATTGTTAATATTCGTCGTCGATAAGCAGGGTTGCAAATAATGCATTACGTATTTTAATGCATTTGCATTTTCATTAACCATTTAAAATTAATGGTTAATGGAAATTATTTTCATTAGCCATGAAAATTTAATAGTTAATGGAAATTATTTTTATTAACCATTAAAATTTAATGGTTAATGGAAATTATTTTCATTAACCATTAAAATTCAATGGTTAATGGTTAATGATTAATGAAAATTATTTCCATTAACCATTAAACGTTAATGGTTAATGAAAATGCAATTGCATTAAAAAAAGTATTACATTATTTGCAATCCTGCCCATTACAATGTAGTGTGTAATAGAAAAAATGTCCATTACCCATTGCAATGTAATGTGTAATGGACAAAACTTTGATTGCAATTTTGGGAATGGAAAAATATAGATGAATAAATTATTGCAGTTTTGCATTAAATTTTATTGACTTAGAACTTAGATTTTTAAAATTATAATATATAGATGCTTTTTATAATTTAAGGTGAAAATCTAAGTCCTAAGTCAATAAAATGTAATGCAAAATTGCAATAGTTTATTCATCAGTTTTCCATTCCCAAAATTGCAATCAAAGTTTTGTCCATTACACATTACATTGCAATGGGTTATGGCAATTTTTTCTATTACACACTACATTGTAATGGACAGGATTGTAAATAATGCATTACTTTTTTTAATGCAATTGTATTTTCATTAACCATTAACATTTAATGGTTAATGAAAATAATATCCAGTAACCATTAAATTTTAATGGTTAATGAAAATAATTTCCATTAACCATTAAATTTTATTAGCCATTAAGAAAGTAATGGTTAATGCATTTCTTCTTCATTAAAAATTTCGCAACCTGTCGATAAGCAATGAAGGAAAATAATTTTCATTAATATGTACGTTTTAAATTCAAATTAATTACAAAAATTCGAATCACTCGAGACACTGAATTCTTCTAAAATTTGAATTAGTTAATTCGAAATTTGAGTCAAATACAAATATTCAATTCATTTTCTTTCGACCATTATTTCAATATTCCGAATAAAACCCCTTTTTTATAAAATATGTAACAAAATTTGTTGTCTCTATTCTTTCGACCTTAAATAACAGATATCATAACGTTAATTCGTACCCAAATAATAAAAAGTTTTCAAAAAAATAGTTGTTCTGTTTATAGGAGAAAAACTCCCTTTATTAACATTTTTTCTTTTATTGCTGTGAACAATTTTATCAATTTTTCATCGTTCATTGAAACAACTTTTCTTGATCTTTCACTGCTCAATAAAAAAATGACAAATTATTGATTTATTACTGAAACAAATTAATTGATTTACTGTAATTTGCAAAATCTTCTTCTCTCCGACGACTCATTCAGCCATATTTACTGAAACAATTATCAATTATTTATTGAAATAATGGAAGATCGAAAAGAGTGAATAGCAATCGTTTGATTGGTCCTTGTTTCCATAAATAATCAGTAATTGTTCCAATAATAAATCAATTTATAAATTAGCCAAAATCAATAAATTTGTTTCAATTGAAAATAAATAATTTGTCACTGTTTCAATAAACAATGGAAGATTTAAAAAAGGAAAGAAAACGTTTGATTCGTATATAAAAGTGATACAAAGTTTTTTTTGTCTGCTTCACTTGTACCAGAATTACCCTACACCGGTTTATTTGCCAGGAAAAAAATATACATGTCAATCTTCGCCATGATAACAAAGATTTAGCCTTAATTCTCTCCCTGTGAGATGAACGAAAATACGAGTTGCAAAAGGGAGGGAAAAAATACACTCTGTGTATATTAACCCCCTCGATATACTACTGGGACACATCCTGAATGAGAAAGCACCGTGACGAATGAACCTGCATATACATATATATGAGGCATTCCACACCGATTCGACTTGGGTCTGACCCTTCACCTCTGCGATTTTGTCCATAATTTTTTATGGATTTGTAGTACCTCTGAAAAGCACCCAGGACTTTTTTCAGATTTTTTTGGAACGCTTTGACTTAACTATGGTTTAGTTTTTTTTTCGAAAAAGCTTTTTATAGACAGAAGGATACTCCCACCCACTTTTGCTCAACGCTTGAAATTTTCCATATAAAAAAATGGGATTTTCGTGATTTTTTTCAGATTCTCAATTTTGGGCTAAAGGTAATTATGTTTATAAGACTAGAATTTTATACACAAATTACTTTTAGCCCAAATTTAAAAATCTTAAAAAATCACGCGAACCCTGTTTCTTATATTGAAGATTTCAAGCATTGAGCCCAAGTTGGCAAGGGTTGCGTTCTGGTTATAACAAGGTTTTTCAAAAAATAAGCTTTAAAAAAAAATAGAAGGAGGAACTTGAATTGAGTGGACTGTTATCCAAACATTTTTGTATGAATTAAAGGTGTTAATAAAAAATATTTGGATAAGAAGGACCCACTCAATTCAGGTTTATCCTTCTATTAAAAAAAAAAAAAAAATCGAAAAAGCTTGTTATAGACGGGAGGAAACTCCTGCCCACTGATGCTGAACGCTCGAAATTTTCTATGTAAAAAACGGTATTTTTCTGATTTTTTCAGATTTTTAAATTTGGGCTGAAAATATTTTTTTTTTTTCAAAATTTTAGTCAAGTCAAATCGCTCCAAAAAAAATCTGAAAAAAATCCGGAGTACTTTTCAGAGGTACTACAAAACCATGAAAAATCGCGGACAAAATCGGAGAGGTGAAGGGTCAGACCCAGGTCGAACCGGTGTGGAATGACTCATATATATGAAGTGTTCCCGCTCAACGGGACCCCCTTTTAGGCTGACCTCTTTCGATTTTCTTGAAACTCGAGTATGTCTTAGTGTTGCCTGAAAGTATATTGTACACCAATTTTCAGATCTCTAACTATAATACGCTTTGGAATACACCAAAAGTTTTATTTCAAACTTTTTGCGCATTCAGCGCTTTGGAGCTTTGGCACGGCGCGAAATAAAATCGAAAAAATTTGTTGACAAAAGCTTTCGATCGGAAATTTCCTGCGCTTTTCGAAAAAAATATCAGTGATTCCGAAAAAAAACGAATTCATTTGAATTTCGGCCAAAAACCGAAAAAATTGATTTACAAAAAAAGAGCATAATTTAATTCGGCGAAACAATTTTTTTCATGTTTTGTATATATGTGACAAGTCACGATATAAATTTCAAGTTGGAACTCACATCTGTTTACTAATGCCAAGTCTTTTTGTAGGATAAAAATTCTTAAATATCGTATTTTTCGTATTCAACAGTTCCCTGATGTATGTATTTTATAGCGTTTTTTTAACGAATTTTGAATTTAGTAAATTAATTAAATTAATTAAATTAATTAAATTAATTAATAAAATAATCAAATTAATTCGATTTATTAAATTAAATTAATTAAATTGAATTTATTAAAACAAATTTATTAAATTTTGAATTTAATAAATTAATAAAATTCGAAAGTCGTTAAAAAAAACTATATAATATATCAGAGAACTGTTGAATACGAAAAACACAATATTTAAGCATTTTTATCCTACTAAAAGACTTAAAATCTATATCGTGACTTCTCAGATATATACAAAACATGAAAAAAATTGTCCTGCTGAATTGAATTATGCTCTTTTTTTGTAAATCAATTTTTTCGGTTTATGGCCGAAATTCAAGAGAGTATTATAGTTAGAGATCTGAAAATTGGTGTACAATATACTTTCGGGCAACACTAAAACATACTCGAGTTTCGAGAAAATCGAATGAGGTCGACCTAAAAGGGGGTCTCGTTGAGCGGGAATACCTCATATATATCTATATACACGGTAATGCCAAATGTTCGACACGCTTCGCAAATAAGAAGGGATGAAGTTCCGGAGTTCCGAGTGTCATGCCTTCCTTTCTTGTCTTCGCGTGTACCTGAAGAAGGATCCACACTGACGACCAGGACGACGACGGGGGGTTACCCGGGAATTGGGGATGAGCCTTCGGAGGGTGTCCTTTGCGAATTGAGGTCGAAGACAGCTCGGGATGGAAAAAAAAGTTGTCAGAGCCGAGGGAGGAAATCCTTCGTCGTGTGGAGAGTTCGTCAATATCTCTTTTGGTCCGTTGAGCCAAAGTAAAAGCGAAGATTTTCATCGAGGAGAAGGACAGAAGGGCTGAGCAAAGCCAAAGACGTTGACGAGGAGAAAAACAACCCCTGAAATTTTCAAGAAGTCTTGACCTATTTCCCTGCACGTTTCGAACGATGTGATATCACGAGTTATTTTGGAATTGTCATTTTTTTTTTGACCCGTAGTAAAAAACTCCATTAGTCGCCATTGAAAAATCCCCATTCATTCCCCATTGCCAAAATAACCAACGGAGATGAATGCCGAATTGCCTAAGGGGATTTTTGCCATTGAATTCCCCATTTGAAATCGAATGAGGATTTTCCAATGAGGATTGACTTCCCCATTTGAAACGGAATGGGGATTATCCTATGGGGATTCAATGAAGAAAATCCCCATAGGCAATTCGGCATTCATCTCCATTGGTTTTTGTAGGCAATGGGGAATGAATGGCGATAATCAATTGAGATTCTTTCATATAGTAAAAAACTCCATTCGTCACCATTGAAAAATCGCCATTCATTCCCCATTGCCAAAATAACCAATGGAGATGAATGCTGAATTGCCCAACGACATTTTCGCCATTGAATTCCTCATTTGAAATCGAATAGGGATTTTCCAATGAGGATTGACTTCCCCATTTCAAACGGAATAGGGATTATCCCATGGGCATCAGTCGGCAAGAACTCCTTGCATGGATTTTTTGGACACCGACTTCTGCTGATATTCCGTGCTCACACTCGTCTAGATAAGCATACTCTTCGCATAATCCGTATGGGAGTTCAGCGGGTTGCCGTCCTGCGACATCTCGCGCCAAGTCTCGGAACTAAGGCAACGCGGTTTCCAATGGACATCTTTGGGTAATGCTGATCATTCAGTTCATCCGCATTTACTTCCCAATGGACATCATTGGGTAAAGCTGATCATTTCGTTCATCAGCATTTGCCTTCCACTGGACACCATTGGGCAATGCTGATGGCTCGGTCCATCAGCATTTGCTTTCCAATGGGCATCATTGAGTAATGGTGATTATTCGGTTCATTCGCATTTGCTGTCCAATGGACGTCATTGGGCAATGGTGACTTTTCAATGGATATCCATTCACTGATCAATGGTCGTTCCTATACGCCATTGAAACATGCGGAAATCTCAATGGGTCCCCATTCATTGTCCAATGGAGTCGTATGAGGACCATTGGTTGCCATTGGCGATTCAATGGAGTTTTTTACTACGGGGAAATTCAATATTTCAATCTAAATGTCGAATCAAAAATAATAATTATCAAGAAATGTGATAATTATTATTTTTTCATGAAAGTGAAATCGAGTCGCGTTTTTCTTAAAATTTAGTGAATGAAATGATTCTCTATTTATGAACTAGTTCGAGAAGTCTCTACATTTTTAAATCAGGTCAATGACATTTATTATGAAATTTCACGGTAAATTATAAAATACTTGACGTCGAGACGCTGCCGTGTCTCTTTATATAGATCAGAGTAATTTGTGATAAAAATGTAGAGTTAGCCATAATTTATTTTAATGTGCTCCTTATAAATTTTCTATATTTGAAACTTAAAAATATTCTTTGGTAAATTTTCTCCGAAAAAAGATTTCCCCATACAAACTTAATTACTGTTTTTTCTGAATATTTATTGTAATTTTTTTGATATTTTAGTATCGTTTCAAAATACTTTTCTTACATTGGTTAAAAAAAATAAGGCTTCCGAACGCCACGATTCGTTAGAAAATGTTCGAAATTAAATTCGACAAATGACATTCAAAAGGAAATTGTCAACTAATGGTGTTAATTAAATATTGAGTTGAGTATTAAACAAGATACAATTAAATAAAATTAACCCTTACTTGACACATTGGGGTCCAAACATCCCAGGCCTAACTTGGAAATGGGACCTGTAGCGACATCTGTCGTTAGCTCGAGGATGCTACTACTCTTTTAAACTTATAGCATCACTCTGAGACAAGTTTTTATGTAGTGCTAATTTTTTTTCTGTTATATTATTTTACGACTACTATTTTTTTCCTCGTAGTACTATATATATTTTTTATCATATTTAACTTTAATATTTTACTACAAATCCTGTATAACTTTGGAAAGTAACCTCTTAAGAAGTTCTAAACAAATTTGCAAATTAAAATACTAAATGGTATACTTTTTATAAGAATTTTTGTCGCTGGGGTACAAACGACCCCAGTGTATCAAGTAAGGGTTAAAAATATATTATAATAATTATAAAAAAGTTAAATCATTTATTAAAAACTGTTAATTAATTGTCAAATTAAATATGAAATAGTTAAAAGTTAAGTTGAATATTAAACTCGTAATCTATAGAAAAATGCTTTGTTTGGATTAATATGTTTAAATAAATTCATGTAAAATAAACAAAACTTTATTCAAATATTCAGTCTAATAGGCTGTTTATAAGCCTCATATTCAAATAAATCGGATGACTTTATTTGAATAAAATAAATGTTTTTTCGGGTTCTAAAGCATTTGTTCTCAAATTTTCCTCATAAATTTTCTAGACTTCAATCCAGCTTAAAACTATTTCTTGTACATTTTTTCAAAAAGGAAAAAAATTATGTTTCACTGCTATAAAAAATAACTGAAAAATGTTTCAAAAAAAATTCAGCTTAAAACCATTTTGTACACTTTTCTAACAAACAAAAAAAATGTCACTGCTACAAAAAATTGCTGGAAAATTTTTCAAAACAATTCAACTTAAAACCATTTTTTGTACATTTTTCTAACAAAAACAAAAATTATTTTTCACTGCTGCCAAACATGACTGAAAAATCTTTCAAAACAATCCAGCTTGGAACCATTTTTTGTACATTTTTCTAGGAAGAAGAAAAATTATTTTTGACTGCTATAAAAAATGGCTGATAAAAGTTTCAAAAATAATCCAGCTTGGAACTATTTTTCGTACATTTTGTTAACAAGAAAAAAAAATTATTTTTGACTGCTATAAAAAATGGCTGAAAAAAGTTTCAAAACAACCGATCGCAGAGTTACTGGAAAACAATTTTCTTCATTGATTATTATCTTTTGGAGAAAAAAACGCATTTTCAATGCTGCTGGTAACAAAAAGTTCCAGCAGAAGGTCGAAAATCGGGGGTTGGAGGAAAGGATTTAAGGAAGGAATTTTAACAAACTGTGACGGTATAATTTTCACTGAAATTCACGGTGCTGAGAGAAAAATTGGGCCTCGACACACATATTAAGCGAGCGTTACGATTCTCGATGAGGTACAATGAAGACAATGAGGAAAGTGTGACGGAATTAAGGGTCGTGAGTAATAAAAGGTTGCAACGAGGACCAAAAATATATTCTACTTGCCAATTTTCTCTCTTCCGTATCATTCCTGACCCACTTTTCCTCCACCCCGAGGAACAATTAGCACCCCCCGCTGTCTCGAGTCAGATGATTTTTAGGAAGATTTACAACGGGGCCCGCAAAAACGGGCATTTTAGGACAGAAGCGTGCCAGTGGGTCACCATGTGGGGCCCTGGTCTCGGATTAGACCCTCGTTTTAAGACAGAAGCACGAGAGCGTGCTTTTAAAGGACGAAGGAGAATTTGAGAAAGGGACGAACAAAAAAACTACCCCTATTTTCCTCAGTGCGAAAATAGAGAAAGAGAGAGAGGGAGAGAGAGAGAGGGAGAGGGAGAGAGAGAGAGAGAGAGAGAGAGAGAGAGAGAGAGAGAGAGAGAGAGAGAGAGAGAGAGAGAGAGAGAGAGAGAGAGAGAGAGAGAGAGAGAGAGAGAGAGAGAGAGAGAGAGAGAGAGAGAGAGAGAGAGAGAGAGAGAGAGAGAGAGAGAGAGAGAGAGAGAGAGAGAGAGAGAGAGAGAGAGTTTCACTCGCGTGCTTAATATTTCTCTTTACGAAATCGACGGAGATCAGTAAAAACTTACGACATACCGTGACGACCATGGAAGCAATAAGAAAAAAGTGGCGGTAAGTAAGCAGGGTTGGAGTAAAACTCTCGGTGAAAAAATATACCTATATCTGGGGCGTTCCACGCCAAATCGGACACCATTTTGCTTTTGCATCTCCGATTTTTTTGCAAATTTTTTATGTTTCAGTATTGGTTGAAAGAGGCCGCCATGATTTTTTTGTCGAACAGTTTTCAAGATATCGATTTTTCAAAAATTACGTCATTTTTTTTGTTCAAACGTCCATAATTTTGCGAAAAATGGGCTAAATGGGACGTTTTTTTCAGAATTCTTATTCTTAAACGTTCTTTTGATAAAAAGATATTGAAACAAATTTGAAACCGTATTTCTATAATATTTTCAAGTTTTAAATATAAATTGCTCCTCTATGAGGAAATTTCAGCAAATTTCAGTAAATGTTAGCTGTCACAGTTTTGGCTTCCTCATAGAGTAAGCTTTGTAAATACGGAAAATACTCTGGAAACGATGTGCAAATTTCCGATTTGCAAGTTTTTTTTACTACCGGAGTAATAAAACGGCAGCTTTGTATCGTACAATTTTCGATCAAGCTTTTTTTTGAAAATTTCAAAATTCCATAAAATTTGCACGGTTCAAGCGATTTTTGAAAAATTGAATACCAAGTAACTTTTTCCATTAAACTACCATTATAGAAATTTTGAGCCTGATGTAACGAAATATGTGGGAGCTTGAGCGATCATGCGCTTTCCCAAAAAATTAAAAATTTTATAAATCACGAACCCCTCGCGTAATTTTCGCGAAATTCAATACCAACAATATTTTTCACTCAAACTATCGGTATAATTTTTTTTTAACCTGATATCGCAAAATTTGCGGACGCTAGAGCGATTAAGCTTTTTCTTTGAAAATTTCACCATCGCATAAAATTTGCACGGCTCAAGCGATTTTTGCAAAATTGAATACCAAGTAATGTATTTCATTAAACTACCATTATCAAAATTTTGAGCGTGGTATCACGAAATATGTGCAAGCTAGAGCGATCACGCGCTTCGTGCAAAAAATTCAAAATTTTATAATTCACGAACCCCTTGAGCGATTTTCGCGAAATTCAATAGCAATAATCTTTAATACTCAAACTATCTGTATAATATTTTTTAACTCGATATCGCAAAATTTGCGAACGCTAGAGCAACCACGCCCTTTTTTTGAAAATTAAAAAGTCGCATATGATTCACACACGTCAATGAATTTTTGCAAAATTCATAACAAACAAAGGGGCTGTAGAGAAACATACATACATACATACATACATACATGCATGCATACATACATACATACATACATACATACATACATACATACATACATACATACATACATACATTCGGATATTTTTTTGAAATATGATTTCTCGATGTTTTAGGACATTTTGAATATACTGACATGAAAATTTCGAAAAAAAAATTTCACGAAAACAAAGCTTCCTCTATAAGGAAGCAAAATTGAAAAAAAATCATGGAGGCCTCTTTCAACCAAAACTGGAACATAAAAGATGTTCAAAAAAAAAACATCGAAGATGCAAAAGCTAAATGGTGTCCGATTCGGTGTGGAGGGCCCCATATATATATACAGCATGCGCGAGTTAGCACGGAAGTTTTAGTGCGTGTTTTCCAGACGACGACAAACTTTTTTTATGCCCTTATTCGTCGTTTCCCCCGCCCCCCCCCCTCTTTCTTCAAGAAAGTACGCGACGTTTCCTGTCGAGTCGGCATAAGTAATACAAGCACAAGGCTCTTGTGGTAAACGTGAAATTTTCTTTCGACCGAAGAAAGTATCTTACTCTCTCTCTCTCTCTCTCTCTCTCTCTCTCTCCCTCTCGCTCTCTCTCTCTCTCTCTCTCTCTCTCTCTCTCTCTCTCTCTCTCTCTCTCTCTCTCCTCTCTCTCTCTCTCTCTTCCTCTTTTGTAGGGGTTGTACTTTCTCTCGAATTGCGCTCACGGGGTAGCAACTTTTTTTTTTACCCTCCTGGCGGTTCGCGTGGACGGAGACGACGTCTTACCGCAGAGGGGTTGGTTGGGGTTGGTGTACCATCGCCTCCGTGCAAGTATGGGTCTTGTGTGCCGTGTAAGAACGCGAAACGCGTGCGACCAAGACGACGACGATGTCGAAACACGGAGGATTTATGGAGTCTACGACAGGATTTACTTTACAGCCACGAGAAGAGGAAATAAGGCTCTAGCCAGAACCTCCAGAAGGTGCCTGAAAATTCGGTGGCTCGCGGTGACCCCCTCTATAACCCTTTGCAACCCTCGAATATATGAGAGATTTAAGGGTTCTTCAAGGTTTTCCAATGACAGACTCTGGTCGGGTGTTTATGTGCTACCGGTGTCATTAAAAATTTTACAACATTACATCTGGACATGGCTCTTCATGGTCATTCATGTTTTTCGTTTAAGGTAGTAGCCCACTGTGACGGGTTCAAAAAATCGATTTTTTTTTACATTTTTCGCAAGATAAACATTTTAAGAATATACTGTAAAAGTTTCAGACCAAAATTTAAAATATTTTCAAAGCTATAGCCAAAATAAGAGAGCGATTGACTACCCGTAGTAAAAAACTCCATTCGTCGCCATTGAAAAATCCCCACTCATTCCCCATTGCCAAAATAACCAACGGAGATGAATGCCGAATTGCCTAAGGGGATTTTCGCCATTGAATTCCCATTTGAAATCGAATGAGGATTTTCCAATGAGGATTGACTTCCCCATTTGAAACGGAATGGGGATTATCCTATGGGGATTCAATGAAGAAAATCCCCATAGGCAATTCGGCATTCATCTCCATTGGTTTTTGTAGGCAATGGGGAATTAATGGCGATAATCAATTGAGATTCTTTCATATAGTAAAAAACTCCATTCGTCACCATTGAAAAATCGCCATTCATTCCCCATTGCCAAAATAACCAATGGAGATGAATGCCGAATTGCCCAAGGACATTTTCGCCATTGAATTCCCCATTTGAAATCGAATAGGGATTTTCCAATGAGGATTGACTTCCCCATTTCAAACGGAATAGGGATTATCCCCTGGGCATCAGTCGGCAAGAACTCCTTGCATGGATTTTTTGGACACCGACTTCTGCTAATATTCCGTGCTCACACTCGTCTAGATAAGCATACTCTTCGCATAATCCGCATGGGAGTTCAGCGGGTTGCCATCCTGCGACATCTCGCGCCATGTCTCGGAACTAACGCGACGCGGTTTCCAATGGACATCTTTGGGTAATGCTGATCATTCAGTTCATCCGCATTTACTTCCCAATGGACATCATTCGGTAAAGCTGATCATTTCGTTCATCAGCATTTGCCTTCCACTGGACACCATTGGGCAATGCTGATGGCTCGGTCCATCAGCATTTGCTTTCCAATGGGCATCATTGAGTAATGGTGATTATTTGGTTCATCCGCATTTGCTGTCCAATGGACGTCATTGGGCAATGGTGACTTTTCAATGAATATCCATTCACTGATCAATGGTCGTTCCTATACGCCATTGAAAAATGCGGAAATCTTAATGGGTCCCCATTTATTGTCCAATGGAGTCGTATGAAGACCATTGGTTGCCATTGGCGATTCAATGGAGTTTTTTACTACGGGTAGTAAGTTATTGTTAAGAATTACTAATTACTACGGTTTGGCAATCACCAGAAACTGTAAATCTCTCGAAGAAATGATGAGAGCTTTGAGATGACTTTGAAACGGAAGGATTGCTATATGCAACAGGCATAGCTGATTAGTGTAAGTATAATTTTTTTGTACAAAATCTGTTGTCAAAACTGGAAACGCGTTTTTCTCGAAAATACGTTTTCGAAATTTTGGGGAAGCACTGACTAATAAGCGTTCAACCGATTTGGCTAAAAATTTTAGCCGTTATTTTAGACATACATAGCTAAATACCTAACCTCAAAAACAGCCAATTTTTCAATAATAAATGAATTTTTTTAAACAATTTATTTTTAAAAAATCGATTTCGAAGACCTTTTTGTTCACAAGTCCGCGATTTCGTTTCGTTTTCTCAAAATATGTATATTATAGGTTAGAGCACTAGAATTGAGCCTACAAAACAATATAAGCTCTTTGGATTTTTCATTTCAGATGACGGGAGGCTTCCTCGAAACAAAAGTCACCTTTTTTTCGAGGACTCCACTTTAACGTACAAAATCATAAACAAATTCATGTAAAATTAAGTAAACAAAAATTGTTTTGTACTCTTCAAGATGCAAATAACAACACGTACCAATTTCAAAACGATCGCATTTTATTTTGTTATTTTAAAAAGTGAACGAAAAAATGAATGAAAAAATGAATGAAAAAATTAATGAAAAAAATTAATGAAAATATTAATGAATAAATTAATGAAAAAACGTCGTAATTTCGGTGTCACAGTGGACTACGGCCTTAATACGGCGATGATGATATTATATGATTTTAGAAGTTTAGAATTTGGAGGGTTGAAAAAACCATCATTATGACTTTACCATGAGTTTTCTTTTATTTATTATTAATAAGAATCTGAGACATAATAAATGGTAAATTTTGCCATTTGTTAGCAATATGTGCCCAATAAAAAATTGTTGAGAAAATTTCGGTGCTACTTCTGCCCAGTCATATTGATAATGGTAGTCTAATGGAGTAGAATTGTACTAAAATCGTATTTTGTCCTAATCAGGACCGGTAGGAAAAATGTTATTTTCTTTATTAATTTTTTCCAATGAACATCAACAATAGCTTCAAACATTTTTTAAATCTCGTAAAATCAAACCCTACAATCGCTCCTTTCTAAATTCAATAGAGGATTATCCATTTGTTTGGAAAATTCAGTTTAATCGACTGAAAATTACAAAAAAAAGTGACGTTTTTGAAAAAAATAAGAAAACTTATTGGATCCTGTATAAGTCGATCAATGATCTTGAAAAATTTCGGAAAATTGATTATTCACGAAAAACGAGAATTTCATATGATATAAACAGATTGTAAAACGATTCTGGACGTTGGAAAATAATTTTATTTTTTCCTGTAATTGTGAACCATTCAAAAAAAAATACACCATGCAACGAAAATTTTGTAAAATAATACTCTCGGTGATAACATCCAAAATTATGCAAAATTTTTACGATAATTTTCTAATAATTCTATAAATTTTATCTCAATTCTATCTTAATCTTATTTTTGTTTATGTTGTAAATTGATTTTCACATTTACAATAAATTTACAAATTTTACATCTTTCATATTCTTATGATAAATCGAATATTTTCAACAAGAAAAACTAATGAAAGACACAGTCTGAATAAATGTGTAACATTCCTAAAAATGATGAAAATTTTTCATATTATTGCAATCAATTATAAAAATAATTTTATTGCCCTCCGGACGTAAAAGTGCCTTTTTACGCCCACTTCGTGGGCTTAAAAGGCACTTTACGCCGTCGGGCGATAAAATATTGTATGACCCGAGGACAAAAAAACTTTTTCTGACGAGTGTGAGTTTTTTTGTCCTCGGGTCATAATGTACTATTTTTGTAATGATTTTTATAGAAAATTATAGTTTATAGTAGATTGGGTGATATGAAGTACATTTATAATATATTTTCATAGAAAATTTTTGTTAATTTTAGCAATATTCTCAAGCTTGGCAATTCTGCGATTGATTTTCGAATTTAGGTATGTAAGCCTTGACCCAGAAGAAGCTTGGAAAATCGATTTTCCGCTGCACCTCTCGATGGTACTGTCTTGTCGAATTTCCTACCAGTTTGCCGTAAATGCAAGAATTTCTATTGCCATTGGGTCAAACTGGTAGTCAACGAAAGGGAAAGAGAAAGAGATTTTAAGGGCCAAGGAAAACTGGGTGAAAAAAAGTGACGCGGGCGAGTCCGAAAGACCTTGACCGTGCACAAAAGTAGCAACGATATTTATGAGGGGAGATTAAATTAGGTGAGAATAATTTATTGCTCGTCACGGAGGCTTTTTCATTCCCATATTCCACGTTTTCTCACCTAAAGAGCCTCAAGGGTGACCCAATATACATATATAACTGATTCCTCGAAATACCAAGACTTAAAACCTCGCGGTGCCAAATTTCATCACAAGAAAAAACAGCACGTCGAAAAAAGACGTATAATTTCTATTTTCCCTATTTTTTGGACACCGATCAATTCTGCTGCATTAATTTTTGACGATTTTGAGAAGACTTTATCATATAACTTTTCGTCAGAAGTAAAAAATGGATAAAAATAAAGAAATATAATTTATTATGAAAAAAAATTACAGTTTTCTAATCAATCGATGGACGTAAAATTCCTATCAGCTTTTTCAAAAATTCAATAAAGCAGTTTTTAGCCGATATTTCTAAACTGGGATAATCATTCGAATTCCTCGCAATTCCTGAATCACTGGAGGCAGATTCAAATTTTTAAAATATTTTTTCCCAGTTTTCATGATTATTTCTAATAGCAGTAGATTAAAAAAAAATTACAAGAGTTTGAAAAAATAAGACATATTATATATTTGCAATCCAATATAATACTAATCGTCTTAAGGCGGTATTCTGGTCTAGAGATATAGATTTTCAGCGTTTTGTCGAGCTCCATAAAAAAGATATATTTTGACAATGCTTTTTTTTACAACATATTTATTAATGTTTTTGCAATAAACAAAAAAAAATCGAGAACAAAAATGAGAATTAAATAAGTGATAAGATGGTAAAGTTGGGGCTAAAAAAATAGGCGTTTTTTGACTCCTTTTTTTTTACGCCAGTAAAAAAAAGTAGTTTTGAGAAAACATCTTTAGTCCAATTTGGTCCAACGGACTTAGTTGCTGCATCACTAAAATAGCTATAACTACGTAAATTTAGAAAAAAAAAATGCAAAAAATAAATTGATTTCTTCAAAATTCTAGACCGGAATACTTCCTCAAAATAAGCCCTTCTGAAAAATCAATACGACTAAAAAAAACTACTTTTCGATCGATTATTTCATTATGATTTTTTTCTTTTGCAGTAAAAAAATACTTTTTATCGCCAACATTTAAAGTAACGAATGTGATTATTTTTTATAAAAAACTGGGTGAATTTATTGTAATATATTCTAGAGAATCACTTATATATGATATATTCCAGCCCAAGTGTGTAAGC
Organism: Alloplasta piceator; assembly: GCA_946863875.1. Taxonomy (NCBI): domain Eukaryota; kingdom Metazoa; phylum Arthropoda; class Insecta; order Hymenoptera; family Ichneumonidae; genus Alloplasta; species Alloplasta piceator. Next base: position 9,863,335 of record OX333075.1, on the reverse strand, counting down.
CCGTGACTCTGACCCTCTCGGATTTATTTGATTTTTTTTTCATATGATCGCATTGAGTCTAAAATACATCCTCATAATTTTTTCAGATTTTTCCAAACATCCTTTATTTCAATTTTTTTTTTGAAAAAAACATTTTTTTTCAATCTAAAAAAAATCTGAAAAAACCGTGACAATATATGCAAATTTTCAAGCTAACACCGGTAGTAGGGCGATTTGTTTTCTGTGGTATTGGATTTAAAAAAAAATTTTTTTTTTAAACGGCATTTTTTTTAAATCTCAAAAAATTCTGAAAAAACTGTGATAATATATAAAAATCTTCAAGCTATCACCCGTAATGGGCAGATTTTTTTTTTCTGTGTTTTACAAGATATTAACGTTCCCAAAATTCCGAAAAATTCTCAAATAGCTCACCTTGAGCAGATACTAAATTATTTTGGTACTCGAATTGAGTATCTGCTCAAGGTGCGCTATTTTAGAACTTTTTGTAATTTTGCGGACGTTAATGGCTTATAAAACACAGAAAAAAAATCTGCCTACTACAGGTTATAGTTTGAAATTTTTTATATATTATCACGGTTTTTTCAGATTTTTTTTAGATTTTTAAAAAATTGCGTTAAAAAAAAAATTGAAATCTAACACGTAAAACCCAGAAAAAAAATCTGCCCACTACGGGTGATAGCTTGAAATTTATTATATATTATCACGGTTTTTTCAGATTTTTTTCAGATTTTTAAAAAATGGCGTTTTTTTTAAATTTTTTTTTGGAATTAGGGATGTTTGGAAAAATCTAAAATAATTATGAGGGTGTATTTTAGACTCAATGCGATCATAAGAAAAAAAAATTAAATAAATCCGAGAGGGTCAGGGTCACGGTCTTACACACTAGAATACATCATATATTCACAATGGTGCGACGTCACGAACGCAGGCGTGAGAGACTTGGAAAATTCAAAACGTTTCTACTGACCCGTTTTGGAACATCTCCCAGGGGGGCATTTTTCCACGAGACTCGTCGAGCTCACATTTTTGCGCACAGTGCGTATTACTCGGGAAAAACTTGTCTCTCGGTGGCCCTGCAAAATGAAAAAAAAAAAAATCTCGTTGACACTTTGAATGCCGTTGTTGTTTCGTTTTTAAATTAATTTAAAAAGTTTAAACCTCGTAACTTCTTGTTTTCTTCATCACATTCTTTTTTTACATCCTACGGTGAAAACTTTGTTTCCATGCGGTATAAAATTTCAGAACATGCAACGCTAAACAACCTACAAAAATAAAAAGAAGAATTAAATTCGGAGTAAAAATTCTGGAATGTAAATTCTGGTGAGCTTCGGGCTATTTACAAATATTTTTGCTATCGAAATTTACAGACAATTTTCTCGCTCATGGAATAATAATAAATAAAAAAAAAATAAAAAAAATAGCTGCAGGGAATTTTCGATTTTTTCGTAATTTGAAAACATTTGTCATTATAATATTATTCTAATGAAATAAAGAGAAAATTATATATTTCTATGATGATACAGAATTTTCAGAGGAAATTTTCCCTCATAATATTCCCCTGCATTAAGTCTCATTTTCCATTTCGTGGAAATTTTTTTTTAATCTCCATTGCCCAGATATCGATGAATTCATAGAAGTGAAAAAACTGTGAACGGAGTTCTTTGCAAAAAAAAATCACATTGATGGTTCACGCAGAGTATGAAAATTTTTAATCAAGTAAAATTTTTTAATTTCCCCCGCCGACGGAGAGGGAAAATTTCATCAAAGAATTTTTCGATACTTTTTTTTTCTATCGTTTTAAATTTCATGATTGAAATTCCACCAATGTCTGGGATTTTCTCAGTGAAATAGCATCTCGTTCTCCACACGTACTTGTGCTAAGCTCCGGTATCTATAGACATAGGAAAATCTCGCATTCCTGAAAAACTCGATATTTCCGAGTGGTCGAGTATACTCGCGTTTCGATTCATCCTCGTGAGGAAAAAAAATGCCCACACACACACGAGCACACTTGTACATATATATTAGGGTGACAGTTATTTGGGCTTTGGCGAAATAAGTTCGGTGCCACCCAAAAAACATAATCAAGGTGTATCAAAAAAAATCTGTGTAAGGTTTGGAGACGCTCGGAAAATTGGAAAACGCGCCACCGGGCGACTGAAATTTTAAATGTTTTTTGGGCATCTCTACAGAGCTTGTCATTAAAAAAATTGTGAACGAAAAAAATTGAAAAAATTCGGTTTTGTACACCATACTATGCACAATAACTGTACCAAGTTTCAAAATTTTCTCATTAATATTATAGTCGGCAAAAAAAAAACATTGATGCGTGGGATAAATACATGTATATTTTACATTTAAAATTTCAATCACTCGGAGTGCAATAATAATGCGAAAGATTTGAAACTTGCTACACTTATTGCGCATAGTACAGTGTACAAAACTAAATTTTTTCAATTTTTTTCATCCATAATTTTGTTAATGACAAGCTCGAATAGAGATGCCCATATTTCGTTTTTTGGGCATCTCTACAGAGCTTGTCATTAAAAAAATTGTTAATGAAAAAAATTGAAAAAATTTGGTTTTGTACACCATACTATGCACAATAAGTGTACCAAGTTTCAAATTTTTCTCATTGATATTATAGTCGGCAAAAAAAAAACATTGATGCGTGGGATAAATACACGTATGTTTTACATTTAAAATTTCCATCGCTCGATCGCGCGTTTTCCAATTTTCCGAGCGCCTCCAAACTTTAAACAGATTTTTTTTGATACACCTTGGTTATGTTTTTGGGGTGGCGTCGAACTTTTTTCGTCAAAGCCCAAATAACTGTCACCCTAATATATATGTGGAACATTTAAATGGCAAATGGAATTTTCGACAAATCACATTATTCCGTGAATTCACCATTATTTCGAGCTAGACTCACCGATTTTCTCGGAGTCTGAATAAATATATCGGAAGGAGAATTTACATTATCATCCCCTACACATACATATATATATGTACATATGTACACTCCTGCTGAAAAGTTTGGAAATACCAGTCAATATTCCTTGCCGCACTAAAAGTTGCATAACTCCGTCAAAAAAAAAGAGAATTGAATTTTAAAAAAAGCATTTTAATGGGAAGGAATTCAGCTTTATTGTGATTTTTTTAAATATTTTTTATGATTTTTTTTTGATCCGGTACGCACTTTTTTGTACGTGATCGTTTTTTGGCCTTTTTTCGACCATCGCGAATTCGGCGCACAGGCTTGAGGATATTTTTTTTTGTCTTTTTTATCTAGAGTATATTTGGAAGGGTTGATAGACGCTCCATTTTTGTTTTTTTTTAAGTTCTCGTACGATTTTTTTTTGCAAAGTTATTTCCCTTTTAGTTGAAAAAGACAAATTTTGAAAGATGCAACGTAACTAAAAAACTGTAGAGTTTAATGGAAAATACCTTGTATGAAAAAAGTAGCGTACGTATATACGGAATCGTCTGGAATTATTTCAGAATTTTTCTATGAAATTTTTTTTTTTTTACTATTTTTGCTCGAAATTTTGAAGATGACGTCCCAGCGAAAAATTGTATCTGATTGAAACTTTCGTACTTTGCGATAAAATAAAAATCTGAAAAAATTCAGCAACATATGGCATGTTATAAATAACAATTATTAATAATATTATTACTCACAAGTTATTAATAAATTATTCAAACAATTGTTACACCAATTTGTTAATGATTTTTTGGCAATATTGTTATCGATGAACAATGATTAATAATTATTATTAATAATATAGCATGCCAAATGTTGATAAATGATTTCAGATTTTTATTGTATCACGAAATACGGAAATTTCCATCAGATACAATTTTTCGCTGGGACGTAATCATAGTTTCGAGCAAAAATAGTAAAAAAAAAATTTCCTAGAAAAATTCTGAAATAATTCCAGTCGATTCCGTCTATACGTACGCTACTTTTTTTATACTTGACATTTTCTCTTAAACTCGATAGTTTTTGAGTTACGTTGCATCTTTCGAAATTTGTCTTTTTAGCCAAAAAAGTGAAATAACTTTTCGAGGAAAAATCATACGAAAATTTCTAAAAAAAAAAAATGGAGAGTCTGCCGACTATTGCAATTGTACCGTAGATAAAAGAAGACAAAAAAAATGTCCTCATGCTGTGCGCTCAATTCGCGATGGTCGAAAAAAGGTCAAAAAACAGTCACATACAAAAGTGCATACTGGGTCAAAAAAAAATCATAAAAAATATTTTGAAAAAGCAAAACAAAGCTGAATTCCTTCCTGTCAAAACGCTTTTTCCCATACTTGATTATCTTTTTTTTTGACGGACTTATGCAACTTTCAGTATGGCAAGAAATATCGACTGGCGTTTCCAAACTTTTGAGCAGGAGTGTCTATAATGCTTGGATCATATTATATAGAGAATGGCTTGGAAATGTGGACATATAGATATCGAATAAAATCGGACTTTTGCCGAGCTCGACAATGGCCCTCTGTTTCGCTGCTGGTATTTTTCTGAAGGGGCTCAACTAGACGAAGAGACGTGGGAGAGGTCTGAGAATATAGAAAGGGAGACGGGCACAGGTAGTCGCGAAAGATAACGCATGAAATCCGCGAGATAGTTATCCCGAACGAGGACAACGAGGATGTCGATGTCGACGAGAGACAAAAAAACCATGCGGTATTCTGAGAGAAAACTCAACAACTATTTTCTTCGATCTCATGCTGGTCTTCTATATATGGGGCATTTCATCCCAAATCGGACAGTTTGAAAAACTTTTTTTTTTATTTCCTCAATTTTTTTATATTTTTGAGTACCCATCAAAAGACCCTTCCTGTTAAATTTTGAGATTTTTTTGATAACCCGTTCAAAATATATTAAATTAACAAAAAAAAAACCGCTCTTTTTTTGGTATTTTCGTCATAACTTCTTTAATAATGGTCCAAATTAAAAGTTTTTATTTCAAAATTTTTGTTTTTTATGGCCTTTTCAGAAAAAAATACAACAAAAATATTCGACGTGCTTTTGAATGAGTTTTTTGAGTTTTAAACGTTAAATCGCGTTTTTAAAAGTCAATGTCGTTTTTTATGGTTTTTTTTTAAATTTTTTGTTTCAAATATCTATCTATTCAACAATTTTTAAGACTAGTCCGATCGTGGGATCTCAATAACTACTATTTTTTTTCGCTTTTTGAAAATTAATTTTTTTTTTTTCATAAACTATTATGAATACCAATTTGTGTTACTGTATAGTATTTTTTTAAATCATTTTGAATTAATTTTGACACTTTTTCATTGTCAATAGATTATTAAAATTAATAATTAATCGATGAGCAAATAATAACAGTTCAAGAATTGTATGAGTGATTGAACCTTAATAGTCTACCGAATATTGCTGTCAAATTTTCACATGAGAAACATTATTCAGATGCAAAAGAAAGATTTTATTTGCGATAAAATTTCTGGTAAAGTGGTTTTCCAAAATTTCATCGAGAGTCGAAAACTTACCGATTTATGTATCACATGAATTTCTTCGTGGGGGAGGCTGGGGCACGACGGCCCCCTCTAAAAAATGTTAATTTCTTTTTCTTTATCTTAAAAAATTGTTTTTCATAAATCACAATTAATGTTATTGTGTATTTGTTTAACACAAAAAATAGACATACAATTTTTTTTTTTTTTTATAAACCATAATTATCGTTATTGTTTATTTGTTTAACATAAAAAAATATATAGATTAATTGAAATTTCGTTAAATAATAAATAACTTCTATATTTTTCCACTATTATTTTGTTAATTCAAAAAAAAAAATTTCACACAATGGATAATTTTTTTTTTCTAATTTTGTTGAAGATAAATTTTCCCAAATTTATCATGGTAAACATTATTTCATGAAATTTAAGATGTTACAAGCAGGGTTGCAAAAAAAACATTATTTTAATAATGCATTATCGATTTCATTAATGATTATTTTTTCACTTAATAATGGGACTTATCTTGCATTATACATTATTCATTCGGTGAATAATGTGATAAAAAAAATATTACATTATATTTTTAGTTAATAATGCAAATGTCAACCCTTTGAGCATTACATCATTACTGGAAAATTAAAAAATAAAACATTATGCATTACGTTATTAATGAGTACTTGGAAAAGTATTACATTATCCATTGTTGAAGTAATGGATAATGTGAAAAGAGTTACATTACTCATTACTGAAATAATGAGTAATGCAAAAATGTTCCATTATCCATTATTAAAGTAATAGATATTGCAAAGTAGCGTTAATTTTTCATTACTATAATACTGAATATTTTGAATAATGCATTATGCGGAATAAAAATATTTTATTGCACTCCGTGCGCAAAGTGTCACTTTGCGCACTCGTACAATAAAATTTCGTACGAGACTAGTGCAACTCGTGTGATTGCAGCATGAGCCGAAGGCGAATGTCACACTCGTCAGAAAAAGTTTCATCGCACTAGTATCGTAATATACTATTATGCATTCCTAGTCCAATGGGACAACGCGATAAAATCTTCATTTTATTTACGAAAGTGGAAAATATGGATCGATGAAACCGGTTCAGGGACTCGATGGTATGGGTTCATGAATTTTTTTTAAGTAAAAAAATCCAAAAATATCAACATCGGAATCCCTACGGAACTCATAATCCCCGTTTTGAAATTTGAAATTAGAATTGAAAATTTGAGTCGAAAGAGAATAAAATACAAATATGCTGCGCATTTCTCTTTGATCTAACAAATAAAAAAATGCACAAGAGGAAGATGATTTTTTCTTCTGGTTGATTCACAAATAAAAAAAAATACATGGAATTATTCGAGAGTAAAAAAAAGTAAACAATCGTATATGAACAGGAATTATTATTCTCTTGACAATTTTCGGTCAAAGATGAAAAAGAAAAAGATGCTGCAGGTTCAAATCTGGTCTAACAAATAAAAAAAACAAAACAAAGTACCGAATTATATTTTCGAAGTAAAAAATTAGGAATCTAAACAAACGAATTTCCATAGAGGGAAATCTAAACAAACGAATTACCCTGTAAAAAATTTGGAGGAATGACAGATACAGTTTGAGATGTATCATTCTTACGCATAATGATTATAAAAAATCATACGAAAAGGAAGATTTCATTGACATTGCTTTCGACATACAGAAATTATTTTTATTCCTTTAAAGCATTACTCAAAGTAATACATTATTTATAGATGTAATGCGTTATTTGAAGTAATGCACTGCTCGATGTAATGTGTTACTCAAAGTAGTGAATTGCTCAATGTAATGCATTACTCAACGTAATGCATTGCTCAATGTAATGCATTACTCAAAGTAATGCATTGCTCAATGTAATGCATAACTCAAAGTAATGCCTTATTCTTCGGTTTTGTACCATTCATTACCATAATAATAAAAATTTGTTTCTACTTTGAATTACCCATTACTGTAATAATGGACAATGGCAGCGTTTAGCATTATCCATTACTGTTGTAATGAATAATTTTACGTTTTTTGCATTATTTATTATTAATTAAATGCACAATCGTTACGTTTCACATTTTTCATTACGAAAATGATGCTTAAGGGGTCTACCCTAATTAGACACGCAAAAAAATGCCTATTTTCACGATTTTTTTTCATTGTTTTAAATTAGAAATATTAATATGACAAGTATGAGGCTCGATAAATATAATCTTGAAATGCATGAAAAAAAATTTTTTTAATTTATTTTTCGGTTTTTTATTATATGAAAATGCAGGCCAAAAAAATATCCAAAAAAAAGATGAGTGCGCCCTGTTGACGGAATCTCCGGAGTGGATTATCTAAAAAAAAAAAAAAAAAGGTTTTAGATTCAGTAAGGTCATGACTATGTCGCATATCATACGATTTTCGATTTTTTTAAAATTGACAAAATGGCGGCCATATATCGAAAAGTAACGAAAAATAACCTTTTTTTTATCAGTTTTTTTTAATTCAAACCAAGCTGTCGACATAAACAATATGTGGTAAAAATTTGGTAAGGATTGATGCAGTAGTTTCCGAGATTTTTTCAACAAGCTGTACAAAAATGTCATTTCGAGAAAAACGCGATCAAACTCCGAACGGTCACTATTAGCGCGCTTAGGTAACTAAGTAAAAGTCCCTCAAAAGTACTCTTAAACTGCTCGGATCTTTACGAAAATTTAATATGATACTTTCAAATATCTATACTTTCGAAAAATGGAATTGAAAAAAAATCGATTTTTTGAAAATTGCAATTACGGTAGACCCCTTAATGTTTCTATCATAGAATTTTCATTATTTCATTATTATTCTAAAATAAATAATGCATCATTTTTACATTACAATTTCGGTAACTCTGGTTACAAGGACGGTGGAAATTCTACTTCACAAGGATATTGCGGCAAAGTTAAAGTCCGGTGAAACTTTTAATCTGCCGATTTTTCTAGTCGGTCCATTTTGCCCCAGTCTCCCCTATTTTATTCTCATCGATGATCTCCGCATATGCAGGGCTACCTTCGGAAATAAGGCTTTTTTTTCTCTGTTTACCCAGGCCATCCCAATAATGTCGTTAAAATCCTTCGGGTTCTCGGCTAGACGAGACATACTCAAGAAAAGTCGCGTGTACGCGCGGGGGCAGCTACGAAAATATTGGTTTTACCTTTTATATGATTTTCCTCGGTTCGCTCCTTTGATTTTTTTCCTTCGTCCTTTTTCTCTCCTTAATTCAACGGCGCCAGCTGACCCGCCAATACGCTCTTTCATCCGTTCTCGGCCATTCACTCTATATACGATGCATTGAGATTTAATTATTTTTCCATCCAAGTCGATAATTTTGTGGGTTGTAAAAATTCAATTCATGCTAAAATCGACATCCTTCGAGCCCATAAATAAGCGTAAGTATAAACGTAGACGTCTCACTTTCCACATTATTATTCTTCTTTCCTCGCAAAGAAAGCTTCGTTTTCGTGAAATTTCTTTTTCAAGATTTTCATGGCATTTTTATTTGAATTTTAACTATTGTTCAGATTTTATTGTCTTTTTATGTTTTCGATAAAATGTGGGAAACGCTCCACGCTGTATAAATTTTGAAATTTCGAAGTTTTGTAGTTAATATAGTAATCGAGATGGTTCACCAAATGGGGCAATAATTTTTGATATTACTTCAAATCGAATACTAAATCCTGCTAATTCAAAATTTACATATTTAATTTTTCATCTTTTTGCATAATTTACAAAACTTCCTCTATCAGAAGAACAGAATTAATCTCTAAAAAGAAGAAGCAATTTTCAATTTTTATTTCATGTCTTTATTATCATAATTAATTTCTATTCATTCATTTGTTTATTTGGTATTATTATTATCCTTATTGTTGTTACTGTTGTTGTTGTTATTTTTGTTTGTATTGTTATTATCATTATTATTATTAATATTGTATCCTGGATCTCCATTTTTGTTGGTATTCCAGAAGCAATTTTCAATTTTTATTTTCTGTCATTATTATTATCATAATTAATTTCTTCATTCATTAATTTGTTTATTCGATATTATTATTATTATTCTAATTGTTGTTGCTGTTATTGCCGGATATTGAACCTCAACTTAGTTGTGGTATCAAATTTTAATAGTTTCTCGTACCAAACGTTTTAAATTGTTGATATCTAAATATCTCAATGTCTCAAAAAATATTGATTTCAGCAATTATGACTAGCAGACCTCTTTTGTAGGAAATTAAATTTTCAACAAAATTTTCTGAACATTTTTTTCGGTAAAGTTAATCATTTCGGAGATAAAATAGCAAAAAGACGAGAATTTTGGGTAACAATCAACTTTAGTGACTCGTACCATCTTTCCAGTGTAAGTTACACGCTGTTTAGGAAACTTTTAAAGATCGTTCAATTCTGCATAAATTGCGACCAGGAACAATGTGATAGCATAGTGATAGCATAGTATAGAATTTGTTTTACATGTATTTTAGATGGAAATTTTTTTTACGCGACGGGAAAGTACTTAATATTAATATTAAGGGCTGTAACTTTCGGAGAATTTCTTTTGAGACATATCTAACGAAATTTCAGGTGAGGAGTGAGCAAAAAAAATAAGTCGAAAAAAAATCGCCTTAATGATATCCTAGATCTCCAATTTTTTTTGGTATTTCAGAAGTAATTTTCAATTTTTATTTTCTGTCATTATTATCATAATTCATTTATTCATTCATTCATTTGTTTATTCGGTATTATTATTATCCTTATTAATGTTACTGTTGTTGTTTTTGGGGTGTTGTTATTGTTGTTTGTATTGTTATTATCATTATTATTACTATTACTAATATTATATGCTAGATCTCCAACTTTTGTTGATATTCCAGAAGCAATTTTCAATTTTCATTTTCTTTCATTATTATATCATAATTCATTTCTTCATTCAATCATTTGTTTATTCGGTATTATTATTATCATTATTGTTATTGTTATTGTTGTTGTTGTTGATGATGTTGTTGTTGTTGTTGTTGTTGTTATTGTTGTTGGATAAAGATGTCTTTCTTAACAAAAAAAAAGAAAGAAGAATCCTGCTGTTGTTGTTGCTGTTGTTGTTGCTGTTATTGTTGTTTTTGTTGTTGCTGTTGTTGTTGCTGTTATTGTTGTTGTTGTTGTTGTTGCTGTTGTTGTTGTTGTTGCTGTTGTTGTTGTTGCTGTTGTTGTTATTGCTGTTGTTGTTGCTGTTGTTGTTGTTGTTGTTGTTGTTGTTGTTGTTTTTGTTGTTTGTTTTGTTAATATCATTATTATTACTAATATTATATGATGGATCTCCTATTTTTGTTGGTATTCCAGGATGGACGAATCTTTCACTGCATCGCATGTGAATCGGGGCCTCAGCTCATCTCGATTTCCGGTGAGATCGGGCGTGAAACGCGGACGACAGGATAAAGATGTCTTTCTTAACAAAAAAAAAAAGAAAGAAGAATCCTCTGCTCGTTCGACCAGTTTCTCTCCTGCGATCTCTCGAAACCCTCGGTGCCAAGAAAATACCAGAAGTACATAAGGACCCACATATATATACACCTATATATATATATATATATATATATGTCTATATTTATATATATATATATATCTACATTCGTACAGAGGACAGTATTATATATTTGTCTCTATGCATAAAAGGACACGGGAGTAAGAGACATCCCCTCGGGATGAAAAATGGAGTTTCTCGAATGTACACATGTATATATAAGGACCTCGTCCTTACTGGCTGATCCTGGGCGCGGAAAAAGAAATAAGGGCAGAGGTAAAAAATTTACCGTGCATTCGTTTCGTGTCTGTCGATCGCGGAAAGAGAAAAAGATGTCCTTTCGTCGCGGCTTTTTTTTCCTTTCCGATACGCATATATATATATATATGTATATGTATGTATGATGGACTCCAAACGCCCCCCAAGGATTAGACGCCTGACGTACTTTGAAGCGCCGAATAAACACCAAATTACTTTGTACAAGAGTCCTCTCGGATGTATCTATATGCGCCTCTTTATCTCCTTTCCCTCGTGTCAATTGTCCCTCACCCCTAACCCCCCCCCCCCCTCTTCTTCTTCTATCCTGGCCCCTTTTCTTTTTTTCTCTTGGTTAAGATCCTGAACAAACACGGCCGAGTCTATATTTTTATATTCGTTTGTCGTATACGTTTAAGCGCCATATAGTGACAATATGACGTACTACCCCCTGTTTCAACCCCTCCAAGCTGAGCAAATAGTACGAGAGAAAAACCTGATGTCCGGTGCTCGTTCCCCTCCCTCAACCCTGATTTTTCGTTCTCCTTTTTTTATACCTAAAAAGCCCATGGCTATCAGGTTGTGATGTCTCTATAAAGACATGTCATTGTGACTGTTGACGATGCAACGACAATTGACGATCCATTGAAAATCCATTGGAGTATCGTTTGCAGAAGGACTGTGTGGTTAAGGGATTGAAAGTGATCTCATTGTCAGCGAAGATTTTCGATGGGATTAGAAAAACAAGAAAGAAAAAATAAATTATTCCACGAAGATTTTTGTCACACTGTCATATTTTGTGACAGTGATCGAGGTCTGGATACTTTTTACCTGAATCAATGATGGCCTCTTCCGTGTTGTTTTTTTTTATGCGAAACACAATTTTCGGAGATTCCAATGCCCGCAGAAAAAAAAACTAGATTGATAAAGACTACAAGAATTTTGTTATTTTCTACGTTCAAAATAGTTTCATTATTTTCTATTTTTTGCTTCTAATGAATTTAATCACCACATTTAAACCCGACCTCTTTCGATTTGGCTGAAATTTTGATTTCCTTTTCTACCCAATTAAAAACATTTTTCAAGAAATTTTCAAATTTTTCCATCCAACCCAAAAGAAAAAGCTTTTTTTTTTAAATGGCTGAAACTCAGGGCACATTGCACATAAATGTGCACATTTATTACTCATGTTTTTCGATAGTTAACAAAAGTTCCTTTATGGAGGAAGCCAAATTTGATCGCCATGCTTTGTGATAAAGGAAGCTGTGTGAACTATGGACAAAGATGAGGATGCAATGTCCAATTTGCAGGGTTTTTTTCCTTTGGTAGATCTTCGTTTTATGGTAAAAGAAAACTTTCGACCAAATTTCATCGAAATTGAAACAGGTCGCCCGTAGTAAAAAACTCCATTCGTCGCCATTGAAAAATCCCCATTCATTCCCCATTGCCAAAATAACCAATGGAGATGAATGCCGAATTTTCTAAGGACATTTTCGCCATTAAATTCCCCATTTGAAACGGAATGGGGATTATCCCATGGGGATTCAATGGAGACAATCTCCCTAGTGAATTCGCCATATTCACCTCTATTGGTTTTTGTGGGCAATGGGGAATAAATGGGATCATCAATGGAGATTCTTTCATATGATTGCTATATATACATGGAATTACGCATTAAATAATCAAGTAAGTTATCAGTAAGTAAGGTTAATCATAATGCTAATATTAGCATAACGACCAATAATTATATCATATATCATATATAGCAATCATATAGCAATCATATATATATGTATGTATATACATATATTACATTTAATAGAAATTATTGAAGCTCAGAATTGAGAAAAAAGATTGTAAGTGTATTCAGATGACGATTGATAATGAAAGTATATACGTTTCTCCTGTCACACATCGAGTTGTGAGGGACTGATAAAATTATGTGTATGTGTTAAGAATAAACGGTTTTAAAAATCATTTATCCCAAACGTACGCGCACTTGATGAGCAGTATATAATATATTTTTTTTAAATATATTATATTATATTTTATTTTAAACTATTATATTATATTTTAAACTGATTGACCATCGATATAATCATCAGCATTTATTACAATTGAAGAAAATATTTGGTTCATATATGAGAATCAGCGACATCTACTCTTACTTAATTTTATTAATTCACCGCCGTTTGAGAAATATCGCATTCGGAAAAATTCTCATCGATCGATGGGTTCAATTGTTCTGCATTGAACCTCGAATATGGATTGCACCATCGTTAACGAATGCTGCTCATCATTCGATCAGTCGTCAATGAAGTGACATTATTGATAAATGTTGATCATTGTATAATTCGTAGTTACTTATTATTCAATGGGTATCCTTGGTAAATGCTGATCATTTCATCGTTAGCCGCATTTGGGTTCCAATGAACATCTGTGGGAAATGCTGATCTTTCAGTTCATCCGCATTGACTTTCCAATGGACATCATTGGGTAAAGCGGATCATTTCGTTCATCAGCATTTACCTTCCCATGGACACCGTTGGGCAATGCTGATCGTTCGATACATCCGCATTGGCTTTCCAATGAGCATCATTGAGTAATGATGATCATTCGATTCATCCGCATTAGCTTTCCAATGAGCATCATTGAGTAATGATGATCATTCGATTCATCCGTATTTGATGTTCAATGGATACCCATTCACTGATCAATGGTCAGCCGTGTACGCCATTGACAAATGTGGAAATCTCAATGGGTCCCCATTGATTGTCCAATGGAGTCGTATGAGGACCATTGGTTGCCATTGGCGATTCAATGGAGTTTTTTACTACGGGCGATTCCAACTATTGGTCGATTTGCCATGGAACGACCCATATGCATTAATGCGTGAAAATTTCATTTTATCTTCATTTACTATCTCAATTCGGATCAGAACTCGGTTAGTCCAACGCGCACGGTAAATTATCGTTTTTCTTCTATCTTCTCTAACGAGCGTCATTGAAACGTCGATATTGCAGTCCCTTGTAATTAGTATCCGACGCTATACGACTCGACAGTGAGATGGGAAAGAGGGACAATGAGAAGTGCATATTCGCGACTATCGAAGGGGATGATAAGAGCTCCGGCAGAGAGTGAGGGATGGAAAGAGAGAGCGAACACAATCCGACCGCCCTCGACCTCAAATTTAATTCGGTCGAACTGCAACTCTCGGCTCTGACCTGTTCTAATGGAAAGAGACGGAGAAGGATAAAGGGAGAGAGACGGAGAGGGAGAATGAGGGAACGATTCCCCATTTAGACTTTCGAGTCTCGAGAGCAATCAGCGCAATGCGCTTACATCCATAATTGGCGATCGGGATGGAGATAGAGATAGACTCCTCAGTGTGTACAAACCTCTCTTCCACCTCTTCAATTTTCCACTTAACGTGTACATAAACATTATACATCAAGGGTCGATTTTGCATCGAGCAGTAACTCGTCAGTAAAACATCTCCTTTTTCTTGCTCAAAGTTACTTCTCATTTGTAAACGGCACCACTTTTTTCATTGACATTCCCAAGTTTCTCATCAGTGAAAGCTAAGAAGTCTTATTGTTCTTCGTAAAATCGTATCGCTGATGGTTTTGCCTCAATTTTGCTTCTCTTCCCTCAAAAGTGTCGTTCGAATGAATGAATCTTCATTCTCGTTTCGAAATTACTTGTCTCAAAGTCATTCGGCTCAATAGGCTCTCAAAGTTTTGCAAAAAAAAAAAACTTGCAATATTAAATTTCGCAGGAATAGCGTAAAGCAGGAAAATCAATTTTTGCTTTTTATTACGAGAAAATGAAGAAAAAAAATCATGCAAATTTGAAATTTGCACATAGGTCCCTCATTTTTTTTCATCGTTCGTCAAGACCATCTTTATGACATGTATGTTTATTATCATGGCTTCCTCATAAAGGAAGCTTCTGTTTTTGTCGTTTAGTGAAATGGTGCTAAATTAGAAAACTTAGTTAACAAGTATTTTTCGAAAGTTTCAAAATTTTTTTTCTCGAACGAACCTCTCAAGCGTTTTTCACCAAATTCAACCCTAACCATCCTTGTTATTTAGTGTATTTGTGCAAAAAATTTTAGCTCGATACTTCTAAAAATGCGAATGCTGGAGCGTTGACAATTTTTTTTTTTGAAAAATAAAAAAATAAAAAAAATCAATCAAAACTCTCAACCGATTTTTATCAAATTCAGTATTATTTCCCATTATAATTAAATATATCGTCACAAAAAATTCAGCTCGATAGATCCAAAATTACCAAAGTTAGAGAACTTACAATTTTTTTGCGAAAAATTAAAATTTTTTTTAACCGAACCTCTTGAGCGATTTTTTCCAAATTCAATCCCAACCATTCTCATTATATAAAGTGTATCTGCACATAAAATTTCAGGATGATAACTGCAAAATGACGAAAGTCCGACGACCCACAAACATTTTACAAAAAATTGAAAATTCCGCCAAATTGACAATTATTTTGCAATTTCAAAAAAAAATTCACTAAGTACAGGGACGCACGTGGTTGTTTAGATGTTTTAGGGCATTTTGAACAGACTGACATGAAAATCTCGAACAAAAAAATTTCACGAAAACGAAGGTTCCTTTATGAGGAAGCAAAAATAGAACAAATTACTGATCCGAGATTAAGGGAAATAAAACTTGTTTTTTCGATTTTTTTGCTTCAACTAAATCTCAAAAGTAGTAATTTTCATAGTTAAAAACAACTCCACAAAGTTTGGGTTGATTCGACTAATCGTGACCTTGGTCAGCCTCTAAAGTCGTCCTCAAATCTTGATTTTTGACCATTTCACAATGTTCTCGTGAGAATTTAACTTTGTTCATTGTATATTCGTCATCAGGGGATCATTTTACATCGACCTATGGACTTTTTATTTTAAAACAGTCGTACGAAACCAAACCGAAAAGTTCACCAAACAATTGTCCAACTAAACAGCTCCACTTCAGCAATTCCAAAAGCTTAACTTAAAACCGAATACTTTGGCATGTCAGCTTTCAAATTATGCCACGATCTGTCAAAATACTGAAGCTGTTCATAGAACAACTTTTGAAACGCAGCAGCGAATTGGGGACCAAAAATGACATGATAGGAATACTTTATCGAATTAGCGAGACATTTGAGGAAAGGATTTCAAAATAAGGCTTCACACAACTATTACTCTGAAAAAAACCTAATTCTCGTTACAATCTGCTTGTGGAGGAAGTTTATGAATGTTGTCTCCAATCTCACCTTTTGTGTCTCAGGTCTCTAAATTCCATCCTGGAGAACCAGGCAACCATCGAATACCAAAAAGCACAACCTTATCTCTTGAGCAATTGTTCAGAGCATGAAATTAAGTATGACGGAGGATAACAAGAGCGTGAAGGAGACAACGATTATGGGAAAAGAGGGGAGGAACCATGGGGAGGTTTTGACAACAGTGCCAAGAGAGCTCTGACCTGCATTTGGAATCTGGATCTTTGTGTTTCACAACTATGCATCACGGCACTTTCGATTCGAGCTAAACATGCTGCTATATTTGCCTACTTAATACCTACCTACTTAATCTTCATTAACATCGTTGCTTCCGCGTTGTTATCGGGTGCACAAAATGCTAGCCCCACAATACAGGAAGCATTTCTCTCACTCGGGAAAATATGGTGATTTCCACGGGTGAGCCAATTCTCCTTCAGACACTGTCAGATGTCCCGTCATTCCAACGTATAATCAATATCTGTGGAATTTGGACAGATGCCGTGAATTCTCCGTCCAACTATGTGTTCCTTTGCTTTTCACAACTCTGAGCACCAAAAGACATTTTCACGGATGTCAAGTTGACGAATTGGAATATGCAACGGCATCGAGCGTCGTACCTATTTTTGAAGATGAACTCCTGATTCAAATCAAAATTAATCTTCTATTTATATGCTCTGGGAATTCGTCAATTTGACACTTCACCAGTGTTGATGCTGAAGAAAATTACGGAAAAAGCATTCTTTCAATGACCCACGCTCGATGTTAATTTGCAAACTTTTCACTCCTCGCTAACATCGTTTTACAGAATCGCCAAGACGTGAAACGTTGATTTGCTGCTCTTCGTTCTGTAACGATGAGGCAGTTTTATCTTAGGGCTTGTCTCATCTGCCATCACTGCGAGTCGAGTGCCAGTGAATAGAGAAGTGAGGCAGAACTATTTACGAACTGGTCCACATCCCAATCCTCATTCGTCATTCATGTCGATGGAAAAATTCGAATTTCTGAACAATGTGATGCCAATAAAAGTGGGACCATTCCATGTCAAATCGATCAATAGTTGGAATCGATCATTTTCAATTTTAGTGAAATTTGGTCAGAAGTTTTATTTTATCATAAGACAAAGTTCTACCGAAGGAAAAAAAAAATTGATTTTTTTTTCGACAGATATGCGAAATTTCACCATTTATTCAATTTTTCAAGTTTACTTTTTAAATATCTCGGAAACTATTGTAATTACGAAAAAATCGTGCTGGGTTCATTTTAAAGAGTTATATTTGGGGCGAAAAAATTTTTTTTGTCAAAATATTTTTTTGAAAAATGATGAGTTTGAAGAATTTTGAATTTTCAAAAACCGTGAAAATCAACGACCGGTATTAAATTTACGATTCCATTTTTTTATATAATACCTTATATGTACTGATCTTAAAAGATCCTGAAATTGTCAGAAATGCGTTTCTTTTTCTCACAAATATGAACTTTTGAAGTTTGGTACAAAAAAAAGTGTTCATCTCTTAGTTGAATAAAGTTGAGCAATCATGTAGTTTGGAGTAATAAAAATTTAAAAAAAAAAAGAAATTTTATCACCATAATTCAACAATTCATATTTTTGAAAAAAAAACGCAATTCTGAAAATGAAACTCAAGAATTATTATTTATTAACAAGTATGCGAAATCGAAATTTATATACATGGTATTGAAAAATTAACAATTTCATCTTAAATTTAATATTTGGATATTAAAATTAAAAGAGTAAACATTTGAAAATTAATATCTCCGTATATGAAAATGGTTGAAAATGTACATGAAATTTGATATACTGCACTGATGACAGAAAAAATTACTAGAACCAATGAAATAAAGTTTTGAAGGCAAAAAATAATTTTTTTCATTAATTACCAAAACATATTAGATTGGTTCCCTTATATATTTACTTGGTTCGTTTTTTTCAGTCGATTCCATAAATTTCTGTTTCAATAAACGAATTTACTTGAATCTAACAATATGTTATCAATTATATGTAATATGTTGTTTGAATCAAGCACACATTTTATCATTCAAAACATGCATGTCTTTTAATACAGGAAGCACTGAGAAAATTTGTTGAATCAATAAATTAATCAGTCCAATCCACAGGAAAAATGATTGAGCCAATCAAATGCGTGTTTATTAATTGTTGCTAAACATTTTATAAAAAATATATAGCTCTTGCCGAATAATTTAATATGCATAGTTTGGTGACCCGAAAAAGAGATAAATAGAAAAAAAAGACAAATCCGCGCCAATTCTCCGATCTAATTTCTCTGTCCGACCGAGATTCAAACCCTCGACCCTACCTACCATCATACGTATCCTACCTAACTACCTAACACGCTACCTATTACGCTATCGACTACTACTATGAACTTGAAAAAAGTTAGGAGTTATGAAGATTCGAATATAAGAAAACATTTAAAAAACCAGTTTTTTAAGTTTTAACAATTTATGTATACTATTAAAGTATACTATAGAAATGAAAGTTCTTTGCTTGAAGGAAATAAAAATTTAATCATTCCAAACAAATATTCTATTGGAATAAAATAATGTGTTATTTATTTTACTCCAGCTTCTTTTAAAATAATCACAATTAATTGTATATCTAATAAATATTGAAAATACTACAGAAATATTTTTAGAAGTAAAATAATGATGAATTCATTGCAAAGAAATAATTTTGTTCGAAAAAAATAATTTAATATTGATGTCGTTTTTCAGATTCAAATAATCTAATGTTTATGATGCGATAAATGTAATTAATCTACTGAATACAAATTCAATCAAATCTATTTAAATAAAAATATTTTTTGAAGTAAAATAATAATGACTTAATTGCAAGAAAATAATTTTTTCGAAAAAAATAATTTTGTATTGAATTCGTTTTTTAGATTTAAATAATCTCATATTTATGATGCGATCAATGTAATTAATCCAATGAATACAAATTTAATCAAATCTATCATGCATTTAATTGATACTATTAAATAAGAGTTTAATGGAATGGAGTAATAGATTCGTGAACATATTTTTTTAAATGAAGAGTGATTTTCTTGGTTCAACAAATAAATAATCGAATTAATACTTTCATTTAATAAATAAATTCATGTTCTCAAATTCAGTAATTTTTTCTCTCAGTGTGTATACATGCTTAAAAACTTCATATTTTTTCTTAAATTTAATACAAACATTTGTTACAGTGTACTCTTAAAGACGAATCCAGAATGATTTTTTCGTGACTTTAATAGTTTTCGAGATATTTAAAAAATAAACTTGAAAAATTGAAAAAATTGTAAAACTTTGAATTTTCGAAGAAAAAATGTTTAATTTTTCATTTTGGTAGAACTTTGTTTTATGACTACAGAAAACTTCTGACCAAATTTCATCAAAACTGAAACGGGTCGATTCCAACTATAGGTCGATTTCACATGGAATGACCCATTATCAGTCACGATGCCTGAAGAACGGACATCGATGAGATACATTCTTGTCCACTTTTTCCCCATCTTTCTAATTCTATAAATATCACCACATTTCCGGTTCAACTGAAATTCAAATATGCATGATACTCTCTAGAAAACAAGGGCGAAGATCATAAAAAAAGCATTGCCCCAGAGTTGTTGCCCACAGGTCAATCGATTTCACGTCAAGTCCCGAATCTTGCAGCTACAGAAAACTATGTGGGTTGCTCCAAAGTCACAGTCTCGTCAGCTCTTTTACAAACAGCTTCGTATGTCCTGCACAATGAGAGCACTCGCCTTGTGTCTATCCTCGTCCTGCCGAAAGTCCAGCACAACCTCGAGCAAGGAACGTGTTTGCGAACACACAGAAGTGCCACGTAATGTTGGTCATGTGGATAGCCCCAAAAATTGGTGAATCATACGAGAAGGATGGGAGAAGAAGCGGACGAGATCGCGATGTATAATACCGGATTTCGCAGTCACGCCATTTGACTGGATCTAGATTGCTTCTCTCAAGCCGCGAATAGTCGAACCGCAAAAAGTTATGAATACCGGTTCGTTTCTCCCGTTCGTTTGAGCCACTGTGTCCCAGGTACGGACATCGGTATATGGATCACGTAACCGAAGGACATATGAGAGAAACAAGGAAGAACCTGACAAACGATGACTGCGAACTAAACAAAACGAAGCAGACCAAGTCCTGTTCACAAACGTACGAAGGGGACCATAAAAAAGAAAAATAGGACACGTGGAGTTGAACGAGAAAGAAAAGATGGAGGAATGGCAGAGCAGGAAGTTCAATAGACCTGCTGTAATGTGTTGAAGCAAGAACACGAACTAGGAGAAGCAAATGGCGCAGATAGAAGGAGAAAGAGCATGCCCACATGCGAGTGGTGACATTTTCTTTATGGTTCATCTCTGTCTCTTCCTCCCTCCTGCTCTTTCTCTTTCTTCCTCATGAAATGGCCTTTGGACAATTGTCCCCACGTGGATGGAGAAGGCTATGGGAGCGACAGGACGCGAGAACCACCGCCGGTCCTTCTTTTTCCTCTGCTCGGTTGATCTGCGCTACTGAAAGACTCGATGAGTGGATGGGAGAAAGAGTCGATGGCACAACCAAGAACAGAAACCGCCGAGAGCCCTTTTAGCTGATCCGGCTGTCACGTGATGTACCATGTACACGCTGAGAACATGTGCACTTGTGTGTACACATCGCTGTGGTGCAGGATGCATCACAAGAGAATGTATGTGAAATCCAGGTTCTCTGATTCACCTCTTTTTGCCAATTGAAAAGTCGAACTAAAGGGTAACGTACCGTAATACCTATCAATATGAATGGATTTCTGAACTCACAAAGTTTGGAAATCATTGGCCCATTTCCTTGTAATTGGTAACTTCAGGCTATATCAAGACAATTGGGATTCGGGTCCAGGTTCTAAATGAGAGTCCAGGATCGCATACCTATCAATGTAAATATCATACCCACCGATGTAAATGTAATGCTGAAATACCAAAGTTTGAATCATATCCGGCCAGCATCTCCTTCTAGCTGGTAACTTCAGGATATTGGATTTGGGCATCAAGCCTAACACTGTGATCAACACTTGGGAATCAAGCCTAAGTAAAATATACATACATATAAAATATTCATACTGTGATCCATCTTAATATACCATGGATCACCAATGACCTCATCGTCTCAGTATTTTCTTGTAATTCCAGGAACCATTTCCGCACATGAAAAAACAACGAGGCACCATGACCAAATGGGTTCTCCAAAAAAATCCATCAAAGCATAACCTTAACTGCACCCTGAAGTGACAAGGACCTCCGAGACCATTAGGTCCAAGCGTTGGTATTACGAGAAATCAATCATCCGCAATAAGAGTCTGCATGGTAGCATATTGTGGATACCAAGGGAAGAAGAAGGTACCAGAATGCGGGACCACGTACCCCTAAGAAAGAAGATAAGGACAAGCTGTAAAAGAAGAAGAAGACGAAGAAGTGGATGAAGAACGTGCATATAAGAAGATGGATGTTGAAGATAGCGTGATCGAGGAAGTGAGAGAAAGCCTACTTGAGGTTGGCTGCGGATGAAAGGAGGAAGAATGAGACAGGGAGCAGCGGGACAGAGAGACGAGAGCCCACTGATGGTGGTTAAACAGAGGAGGAACGAGTGTGTCACCGGCGGGAAAAGGAGTTTTCTCAGACACAGCCTCACACACAGACTGAAAGGACGATGGCACGCGCCTCCTCTGGTACCATCCATGATGTCACGTTCCCGGGTACCACGGACGCACAAACACACCCAGACCTGGAGTACTCGTGGAGGAGTGTGTGCGGCTGCAAAGGAGGCGAATTGAGGATAAGACGAAGGTAAATGCGAGTTGCCGCACGTGGGGGATGAAGGGACCGGAGGGAAGGGAGGGAGGCAAGCGCAGATGCGAATGAGATAGTTCGAAGCTGAAGGCGAAGCCGAGAGAAGATACCAGGAGACATAATGCGGACAGGACGAGGCAAGATGCGGTGACGATAGGAACGAGGACCTCTCTCTATACCCCCGCTTATATCTCGCGTTCCTGTCGCTTTTGCTTCTCTCCACACAAACACACATACGATGTCTCCCTCACGTTCACAATTTCCCAAGGATCTCAACATACGATTCTCTATGCGGGTTTTTTTTTATTCTTCCTTCTCACCGCGGATGGGGAGACATCGAATGGAGACGGTAAGAGGAAACGATGTATACATACCGAGAGATCTCGCGCACTGTCCCGGAAGAGACCACTTGGCGGAAGAATAGAAATTGATCGAGATTTCGTATTGTGCGGTACGCCACGAGCAATCGTCACCGCCATCGCAAAAAAAAAATCCCTTACCGCCCATCCAACTCATTCCTAAACCATCGTCGTGCAGGCTTCTTCGTTTCACAGGGACAACGTGTCCCGTGAACGTGTAACGTGAATTTTGGGATGACAGAAGGAAATACGAAACGTTTCGTAACAGTAGCTCATCGAAGACCTAAATAAAATGAGGGTGCACGATTTTTTGTGCAATTATTGTAGATGCACGCAGTGATGGATACGCAGGAAACAGGATACGAGCTGAGGAGAGTCAACAGGTTGATCGAAAAAAATGGATCTGCGCCTACTGTGAGATGCGGATGAAATTCATCGGATCCAGTCAGGACTTGTTGTGGTAAATATATTTCTCCAACTAAACAACCCAGTAGAATCCTTCTGAGCACAGTCTCCTCTCGTTTCTTCAATTTCCACGGCCTGATCCGTAAATCCGCAATCGCGCGCGATATTTTCGTATCATAATGGAAAATAAACCCTGGACTAGAGGGTTTCCCAATTCCGATGTCTCGGCAAGAAAGTGAGGGAGCGAGAACTTTGGAAGGGAAAAGTTTGTGGCAGTGGTCTCCGCGGGTCCGCAAAACAAATGCGTCAGATCCGAGCTTACTCGCGCCCCAGATACATCACACTCTCTTCTCCGCACGATGGCAAAGCCATGGACGTAAAAAAAGAAAGTAACTTAAGTATAAGAAAGATCCTCGAGCCCCTTAATACCACGTGGACGGCTGCAGTTGGCTGGTCGCGTCTGGAGATCCAGGAGACCACGAAAAAAGAGAAGGGAAGAGAAGATACGTCCAGCCGATAACTAACCTTTCTCGTTGCAGCGGGTCTCAGGTTGCATCGTGATCCAGAGTGAAAATAAAGCGTGCTCTTCGAAATGTATATCTACGGGGGGATTTTGAAGTCCTGGATTGGATCGTACGGGGACAGCCATTAAAGCCCAAAGCAAGCAGAGGCGCGTCCGAGAGATCATCTTCGCGAAGAGGAGGATTAAAAAATTGGGGAAGCTCTTGTTGGAATGATTCAGACCATTTTGGAACCGAGAGCTCTATTCGAAGGTGGGCCAAAGTGGAGGAGCTGTGTACTTTTTTTTCCCAATGGTTTTTCAAGTTTAAAAAGGGCTTATCGTTGGGGCTATCTGAGTCCCAATCGCGGGCCGATCTCCGCATTAAGATTGAACGGCGAGGAGGATAATTCCTCATTCTTCGCATTTTGTCGTCGCATCTGTGGCCGACCGCCGCCCGCGACCAATTTCTACGCGACGGGTCCAACCGCACGAATATGTATCTGCGATCGGGACAGATATTCCCCCGCGATAGTAGGAAATGCAGGTAGACAAGCTCACCTCTCGTCATGTGTCTTCCCTTGAGGAATGCTGTCTCTTCGACGTGGACGCATATGGGTGATTCTCCCGAAATACTCACTCTCAAGGGTACAATTTTTTTATTATTTTTAAACATGCATTTCCATTTCTAAAAGTGTTGATGACCTTGGTATAGGAAACGTCATTACCACACTGTTAAAAAAATTTATTTGAAACAAATAAAATTTATTTGATGCAAGTACATTAATTATTTGTATATTATCCCGTAATTCGTTATTGGGATGAAGTAAATATATTTTTGATAGAAATATCATTCTTCAATAAGAGCAAATATGAAATCGTTTAAAACAATGCACAGTTACTACACGGGAATGTACGGGCTACTAAAATATCGAACCCATTTACTTCAGTCAAGTAAATTAAAATTTGAATCAAGCTACCGACTACGTGGTTCCAAAAATTGAACTGTTTCATCCAACTCAATGATCGTTTATACTCATACAGGTCATACTTTGGATTAATTAAATACTTTTCTTGAAATTATTACGAATTTTTGGTGCCGTGTATGTTACCAAAGAAGTTAGAAAATACTTTCTCTGGATCTAGAAAATGCTCATTTAAATGGAACATCCCATCAGTTTATTCCAAACCCAAATCTATTGGTCCAATTAAATATTGTCTTAGACCACCCGTGCAGAATTATTTATTTTTTCCATATATTTATCAGTTTTTACGATGAATATCAGTTCCATATTCACAATTGATAGTTTCTAAGGGTCAAGTAACGAAAAAAAAAATTTAAGAAAAACAAATTTTGCTCCCAGTGGAATTTGAACCCGCGACCCTTGTTTTTACGCATATCCTCAAATTCAACATGAATTAAATTTAAAAAAAATAGATAATTTAAAATTTCATGTATTTTTCGGACTGATTTAGTTTTCTTGCATATTCGCGGACCCTAGAATATTTACGAGACAAGACTGGGAATTGAAACCTACCTACCTATCGAGCCTAACTAATGACCTAATAAGACTGGGACACTAACCACTATACCACCGACTACTTTTGATATACTGATGTAAATATCATATTTATAGAACACAGGCCGAGAAATGAATGCGTACCAAAATAGTATTAAGGATGTATTTTCATTATCCGAAGGCCATTTTTGGGTCAACTATTGTCTTTCAACTTAATTTTAAAAAATCAAATATTGAATCAGATGAATAATAATAACAATAATAATAATACCAAAATAAGAATACCGTGTCAAAATATTACATAATTTTTTCTTGTACCGGAAAAATACACGATAAAATATTACGATATTAAATATTACGATATTACGATAAAAAATATTAATTATTTCCAATTAATATTTGGGCCTTGCTGTTAGTAGAAATCCTCTATTCGAATGAAATAACTGTAACTAGTATCAATGATTCAGATTATTTTGACCAAACAACTGCTACCAAGAAAATGACTTACTGAGCGCAATTTCTGTTTTTATTCAATGCAAAGAAAAATCGATTTGTCTCAAATAAATGCCACTCAAGTAATTTCGTTTATTTGGATCAAATAATTTTTTTTAACAGTGCACTTGGACAAGCTCGTCTTTATATTTTGGGGGATTAATCGTACTTTCAAATGACGCAACATTTGGTTATAACGCTTTATAATGGCATGGCAATAACCTGGAGGAATTATTTCTATTCAAACCCATTTGTTCGTCATTCAAACCCAGTTTGAGTGATTCCTCTGGCAGATTCGACATTCCTCTGGATCTGATCCACAGGAACGATGCAGAGAAACGATGCCTGAGGAATGACGATTTTGATGGTTTTTAGGTCGTAATATGACATGCGAGTTCTTCTTAAATTCAAAACGAAGCAATGAACTTGTGCTTGATAGTTTGCATTGAAAAAAAATAATAAACCAAGATTTATTTTAGCCGCTCCAGCTTGTGACATATACCTGAGCCACATTGTTTTGAGAAAAAAATCACTGACATCCAAAATGCGTCAGACCCAGATCCGAAAATTAGAGGGATTGTTGAAAATCAACTAGGTTACAGCGAAAATGAGTATTTCGGGAGAATCACCCATAGACAGCGACGTCATGGGAAGATAGACTCGGGCGAGGAGGATCATCAGAATCCGAGAATATGTATGGGCATTTAATGTCAGATCCTTCCGCATGATGCTCACTCCTCAATCGTTGGTGTCCCAATAGGGAAAAGTGAGGACCCTGGAGAGAGAACCCGGAGCGAGGAACGAGGGAACGAGGCCTACTCTGAATTGCTATCCGGTATGCACACGATTATTCTCATGCGGAAGGGCATTCGTCTGCTCTGCGACAAACGCCCAATTCGCTTTTGGTGACCGGGGTACACACGTGCAGCTGCTCCCCTTCTGTCGTTGCTGCAACTCGGTCACGATCGAAGTCCTCGCCGGAAGCTCGATTGTTAATGCTATACTCTCAACCCACCAGGTATATATATATATATACCTATATATCGAAGGAGGTTTTGCGGTTGGTACGATAATTGCTTGTCTCGAATGAGACGCTCGGAGAATACGCGCTCCCGTTCGATGGAAGAGAGGATCGTTCACGGTTTAGGAGACAAAAGTTCCTGATGGACAAGCTTTGTGGTTTACCATTCGAAATGAGGAAACGGATCGATCGTGGCTCCCGGTGGATCTGGAATATAATGGCGGCTCTTCGTGCGACTGTTTTGAATATTTTCAACAAATGATATTTTCCAGATCGCAATTCTGCGCTAACGTCCGAGACGTTCGAATGATGAATAAACAAAATTGTTCAAGGTTTTTTTTTTTTTTGATAAATAATGGAGCTCATAAAATTTGTTTACTCGCTTGACGGTTCTAATTTGTTTCAATCGTTCGTTAAGATTAATTTGAATTCATACGATTCAATTTTGCTCCACTTTTCATCATCGTCAGTGCAAAACTAAAGGTATTGCCTAGCTATCTAAAGGTATTGCCTAGGTATCTAAAGGTATTGCCTAAAGGTATCTACGTATTGCCAGAGCTTTTATTTCATTTGCTGTATTTTTTCACATCATTCAAAATATTGTTGTTAGAAATTTTATTTGACGTTGAGATAAAATCAATATCTCTGTTAGTCTTAAAGATTGTTCCGTAAAAATTGTAACACTGAGAGAAAAAATTACTAGAACCAATTAAATAAAGTTTTGAAGGCAAAAAATATTTTTTTTCATTATTTGCCAAAACATATTAGATTGGTTTCCTTATATATTTACTTGGTTCATTTTTTTCAGTCAAATCCAAAAATTTCTGTTTCAATAAACGAATTTACTTGAATCTAACAATATGTTATCAATTATATGTAATATGTTGTTTGAATCAAGAACACATTTTATCATTCAAAACATGAATGTCTTTTAATACAAGAAGCACTGAGAAAAAAAATTTGTTGAATGAACAAATTAATTAGTCCAATCAACAGGAAAAATGATTGATTAAATCAAATGCGTGTTTATTAATTGTTGCTAAACATTTTATGAACAATATATAGCTCTTGCCAAAAAATTTAATATGCATAATTTAGTGACCCCAAAAAGAGATAAATAGAAAAAAAAGATAAATCTGCGCCAATTCTCCGATCTAATTTCTCTGTCCGACCGAGATTCGAACCATCGACCCCATCATACCTATCCTAGCTAACTACCTAACGCGCTACCTATTACGCTATCGACTACTACTGTGCACTTGAAAAAAGTTAGGAGTCATGAAGATTCGAATATAAAAAAAACATTTAAAAAACCAGTTTTTTAATTTTTAACAACTTATGTATACTATTAAAGTATACTATAGAAATGATAGTTCTTTGCTTGAAGGAAATAACAATTTCATCATTCCAAACAAATATTCAATTGGAATAAAATAATGTGTTATTTATTTTACTACAGCTTCTTTTCAAATAATCACAATCAATTTTATATCTAATAAATATTGAAAATACTACAGAAATATTTTTAGAAGTAAAATAATGATGCATTTATTGCAAAGAAATAGTTTTGTTTGAAAAAAATAATTTCGTATTGAAGTCATTTTTTAGATCCAAATAATCTCATGTTTATGATGCGATCAATGTAATTAATCCAACGAATACAAATTTAATCAGATCTATCATGCATTTAATCGTCACTATTAAACAAGAGTGTAATATAATGGAGTAACAGATTCGTGAAAATATTTTTTTAAATGAAGAGTGATTTTCTTGGTTCAACAAATAAATAATCGAATTAATACTTTCATTTAATAAATAAATTCACGTTCTCAAATTCAGTAATTTTTTTCTCTCAGTGATTGATTTGCTGGCGTGACAAATCTATTTCTCTCCGTGTTCCATAAATAATCGCTAAGCTTGCTTTCTCCTCCAAGCATCGCAATGCAATTATTCGTAGCTTCGCAAACAATCAGCCCTTTCATTTGACACTACTATTCCTCGTACCAACTCAATTTTCTCCATCCAAACCATCCGAAACCATCTCGGCAAAATTCCGAGAGTCATAGTTTCATCCTGAAAGCAGAAGTGATCTGGAGTAAGTCATCAACGCGAAGAGTTTTGGGCTGCAGCAAGGAAAATGTTTTATCGCTTCTTTTCACAGTTATAGGAGATTGCACGGGCCATGTTTCGGAACAAATCCACGAGGGGTCTCCACACTCCGGCAAACGCAGCTTTATCCAGCAACTTTATGACCACGAGGATGTCTATCGGGTCTGTTGGGGTATATCACTGGAAAAAGGAGACAAGCAAAGAAAAGGAGACACTCGCTGAGACATGGAAACTCCCGCCTCTGTGAATGTGCAACCGAGGGGTGTGACGTGTCTCTCTCTTCTGTTATTATTATTATTATTTTTTTTTTATACGAAATACAGCTGCTTCCAGGCTACATTATAATGAAAGGCCATAAAGAAGCTGGACCACATTGGATATGTGTGTATATGCGCGTGCTGGGACGCGCCTACCGAGGATACAAAATGCACTCTCACATGTGACATAGAAGATGCAGCGACACACGCCGAGGGACATAAATCGGTAGAGCAAGATTAATGGAGTACTTATTCGAGGTATACCGTCTCGTTCTATCTTCCCCTCTCCTTCACCTCTCCATTCCTATCCC
The DNA here is from genome assembly GCA_946863875.1 of Alloplasta piceator. Classification (NCBI taxonomy): domain Eukaryota; kingdom Metazoa; phylum Arthropoda; class Insecta; order Hymenoptera; family Ichneumonidae; genus Alloplasta; species Alloplasta piceator. The sequence continues at coordinate 9,833,902 of OX333075.1, read as the reverse complement.
GAGTCTAGGAACGTCAAGTTCAATGCGATAATCCGTTGGAGAACGACAGAGACGTCGGGAGAGGGATTTTTTTTTATTGGGATTAGCGGAGTCACCGGAAAAGTGGAAATGAACATTCCATGACTTCTCTCATAACCGAGAATCGAGCAATCTTTTTTTTTTGTCCCCCACTGACAGTACTTTTGGACTCTGTCTCTCTCTCTCTCTCTCTTTCGAGTGCGAGGACTTTCTCGACCCGATTTACTCAAATTTTTTACGCTGTCGAGGTCACAATGCGGGGATTACGATTTTCGTTATGTTAATCAAACGAGAATCTTCAATATTATATATCTTGAGTCTCCGACAACGATCGATGTCACACGCTGGGAAATTTTATTTTTTTTCCGCCTGACGTCTCCATATTTTTTTTTTTCTAAAAATTGAATAAAGCTAGTTGAGCATGAATATAACGTCTCTGCGCTCAATCGCTCGCCCGATTTATCGATAAATTATTCAAGAAATTCGAAATTTTTTCGAATCTCGGCGATGCCAGTTGCCTTCATTTTTTATTTCAATTATCGAAGCTCCAAATTTATGAAAGTTGGGATGTTTTGGATTTTTTGTAATTTTTAAAATTTCGTGAAATGTTGTTTCTTGTAATGAAATATTATTATTATAAATTATTGGCAAAATTCGACATTTTTTTGAATCTCGACGATGCCGATTGCCTTCAGTTTTAATTATAAATATGAAAACCCTAAAATTATAAAAGTTGGGACGTTTTGGATTTTTTGTAATTTTTAAAATTTCGTGGAATGTTGTTTCTTTCAATGAATTATTATTATTATTATTATTATTATTATTATTATTATTATTATTATTATTATTATTATTATTATTATTATTATTATTATTATTATTATTATTATTATTATTATTATTATTATTATTATTATTATTATTATTATCATTATTATTATTATTATTATTATTATTATAAATTATTGGAAAAATTCGAAATTTGTTCGAATCTCAACGATGCCAGGTACCTTCATTTTTAATTTAAAATAGGAGAGCTCCAAAATTATGGATGTTGGGACGTTTTGTCATGATTTTTGGTAATTTCTAGAATTCCGTAAAATGTTGTTTCTTGTGATGAAATATTATTATAAATTATTCGAAAAATTCGAAATTTTTTCGAACTTAACGATACCCGTTGCCTTCATTTTTAATTCCAATTATGAAAGCTCGAAAATTATGAAACTTGGGACGTTTTGTCATGATTTTTGGTAATTTCTAGAATTCCGTAAAATGTTGTTTCTTGTGATGAAATATTATTATAAATTATTCGAAAAATTCGAAATTTTTTCGAACTTAACGATACCCGTTGCCTTCATTTTTAATTCCAATTATGAAAGCTCGAAAATTATGAAACTTGGGACGTTTTGTCATGATTTTTGGTAATTTCTAGAATTCCGTAAAATGTTGTTTCTTGTGATGAAATATTATTATAAATTATTCGAAAAATTCGAAATTTTTTCGAACTCAACGATACCCGTTGCCTTCATTTTTAATTCCAATTATGAAAGCTCGAAAATTATGAAACTTGGGACGTTTTGTCATGATTTTTGGTAATTTCTAGATCTCCGTAAAATGTTGTTTCTTATGATGAAATATTATTATAAATTATTCGAAAAATTCGAAATTTTTTCGAACTCAACGATACCCGTTGCCTTCATTTTTAATTCCAATTATGAAAGCTCAAAAATTATGAAACTTGGGACGTTTTGTCATGATTTTTGGTAATTCCTAGAACTTCTTAAAATGTTGTTGCTTGTAATGAAATATTATTATAAATTATTCGAAATTTTTTCGAATTTCAACGATGCCAGTTGTCTTCATTTTTAATTTAAAATATGAGAGCTTCAAAATTATGGATGTTGGCACGTTTTGTCATGATTTTTGGTAATTTTTAGAATTTCGTAAAAATTTGTTTCTTTCAATCTATCATTATCATTGTTGCTGTTATTCGTTCGATTAAATTTAATTAAAATAAATTATGCGATAACCTGTTAAATAAAAGTGCTCAAAAACGATATTTTGAGACTCAAAATTAGTCGCCAGGAGAGAACTGTAAAAATCGCCAAAAATCGAACTAAAGGCCTGAAAAAAAAATCATAATATTCATCGATTGTAAAGTGATCAAGAAATATTTGATTATGAATTAACCAAGGAATTTGAAGAATCAGTTTCTGAAAATGACAAAGATATGCTGCTCACAATGCGTTTCAAAAACTTCGGAAAATCGTGCTATTTTATTTCACAACTGGGAGAGGTTATGTTCTTTTTAATGCCATAAATTATTTGAGGTTGCACCTTGATTAACCGAAGCTCGGATAAACGAGATTCTACTGTGAGAACCGTTCTCGATTAAATTATTGCGTGTAGTCGCACTAAAAATACGTTATACAGCGAGATATACATGGTATAATTCTATCGGTTTGTTTGTAAGCGCATATAAAATTCCTCTTGGCCTGTCTCGTAAAAAAAAAATAATAATCCGCCCTAACAAACTGGTATAAAACACGCCCCTGACAAGTCACAAAAGACGCCTTCGGATCGTTAGGGAGTAATTTATCTGTAAACTAGTTAGCTATATCGCTTTCTCTCGTTTTTCTCGTGTCTCTATGTATACATATTCATATATGGGGCATTCCATCCCAATTCGGACAATTTGAAACACTTTTTTTTATTTCCTCAATTTTTTTATATTTTTGAGTGCCCATCAAAAGACCCTTCCTGTTAAATTTTGAGGTTTCTTTGATTACCCGTTCAAAAGATATTAACTTAACAAAAAACCCACTCTTTTTTTGGTATTTTGGCCATAACTTCTTTAATAATGGTGTAAATTGAAAGATTTTTTTTTGAAAATTTTTGTTTTTTGTGGCACTTTCAGAAAAAAATACAACAAAAATATTCGACGTGTTTTTGAACAAGTTTTTTGAGTTTTAAACGTTAAATCGCGTTTTTAAAAGTGAATGTCATTTTTTATTTTTTTTTTATTTTTTTTTCAAACATCTATCTATTCAACAATTTTTAAGACTAGTCCGAGCGTGGAATCTCAATAACTACTATTTTTTTCGATTTTTGAAAATTGCAAATTTTTTTTTTTTTTTATAAATAATTATGAATACCAATTTTTGTTACTGTATAGTGATTTTTTAATCATTTTGAATTAATTTTGACACTTTTCCATTGTTAACAGATTTTAAAAATTAATAATTTATCGATGAGCAAATAACAACAGTTTAAGAATTGTATGAGTGGGAATTGAATCTAAACGGTCTACCAAATATTGCTGTCAAATTTTAACCTGAGAAACATTATTCAGATACAAAAGAAATATTTTATTTGCTATAAAATACTGCGAAGTCAATCACAGGAGGACACAAAAATTTCATTCAATTATTCCAATGAGCAACGGAAACGTATTGGCAAAGGAATATTCTAATTCAGGAAATAATCGTATATGTAAGGTCTTTAAAAAAATACGTGAACAAATAAAAACTGTTGTCATTATTGTTTATAAACAGACTTAACGATTAATTATTAATTTTAAAAACCTGTTAACAATAAAAACGTGTCAAAATAAATTCTAAATATTGAAAAAAATACTATACAGTAACAAAAATTAGTATTCATAATAATTTATGAAACAAAAAAAAATAATTTTCAAAAAAAAAATAGTAGTTATTGAGATCCCACGATCGGACTAGACTTAAAAATTGTTGAATAGATAGATGTTCAAAACAAAAAATTAAAAAAAAAATCAAAAATGACTTTTACTTTTAAAAACACGATTTAAAGCTTAAAACTCAAAAAACTCATTCAAAAACACGTCGAATATTTTTTTTTGTATTTTTTTCTGAAAAGGCCATAAAAGAACCAAAATTTTGGAAGAAGATTTTTTTTAATTTGGACCATTATCAAAGAAGTTATGACCAAAATACCAAAAAAAGAGCGGTTTTTTTGTTAATTTAATATCTTTTGAACGGGTAATCAATAAAATCTCAAAATTTAACAGGAAGGGTCTTTTGAAGGGTACTCAAAAATATAAAAAAATGGAGGACATGAAAAAAAAAAATTTCAAACTGTCCGATTTGGGATGGAATGCCCTATATATATTCTCATTTTAGCTCAAAAAAGGGCGCGAACGACGCCCATAATGGCCATAATGCAACCCTCGAATTATTATTTACAGCTCGCTCGTCCGTTATTTACGACTTTCTTCATCACTTATGAATTCAAATCTAAAAAAGCATAACTCCAGAAGAGCTGCGATGTCATGGAGAACCTGCTTATTGTTTTTCTTTGCGAAATCACTGGAATTAAACGAAATTCGCATTCAAACCGAAATTGAATGAAGAAATCGTACAAATTAGAAATTAGCACGTAGCTTTCGCTCGATTTTTTTTTTAATTTATGAAATCTATATAATATGGGCAATTCCTTGAGTTCCTTCATGATAATTAATTCAATTATCGCATGCTGATTTTTTTTATTTTGATTTTTTCAGGAGCGCATATTTTTGGGGCTGCAAGACAAATGTAAGGCCCCAAAGGACCTCCATCTATCGTTTAATCCTGCAGCTTCTTGATGACATTCCTCATCTTCATCCCCCGTAATTCCTCCTCGTCGCGGTCACTGCGAATGTCTATATACCTGCCCTAACTTCTCCAAGGCGATTCCTTCTCTTTATATCCTCCGAAAACGTCTTCGCGGACCTCTCAAACTCGTGTAGACATCGTGTTGGCATGCGATGCACCATTCACCAAATATCTATACATATATGGGGCATTCCACACCGATTCGACCTCGGTCTGACCTCTCCGATTTCGTTCGCAATTTTTCATGGTTATGTAGTACCTCTGAAGAGCACTCAGGATTTTTTTCAGATTTTTTTGGACTGATTTGTCTTAACTATAATTTTATAAACAAATTATTTTTAGCCCAAATTTAAAAATCTGAAAAAATCACAAAAATCCTATTTTTCACATGAAAAATTTCAAGCATGCATTCAGCCAAAAGGGGCAGGGCTTTCCTTTTGTTTATAATACACTTTTTCGATTTTTTTTTTTATGGAAGGATGAATCGTTATCCAAACATTTTTGGATGAATCGAAGGCTTTCAAAAAAAATATTTGGATAAGGTTTCAGGTTTCTCTTTCTATTTTGAAAAAAAAAATTGTTCGAAAAAGCTTGTTATCAACGGAACGTAACCCCTGCCCACTTTGGCTCAATGCTTGAAATTTTTCATATAAAAAAGGGGATTTTTGTGATTTTTTTCAGATTTTTGAATTTGGGCTAAAAATAATTTGTCTACAAAATTATAGTAGAGTCAAATCACTTGAAAAAAATTTGAAAAAAATTCTGAGTGCTTTTCAGAGGTAACCCGTAGTAAAAAACTCCATTGAATCGCCAATGGCAACCAATGGTCCTCATACGACTCCATTGGACAATGAATGGGGACCCATTGAGATTTCCGCATTTTTCAATGGCGTATAGGAACGACCATTGATCAGTGAATGGATATCCATTGAAAAGTCACCATTGCCCAATGACGTCCATTAGACAGCAAATGCGGATGAACCAAATGATCACCATTACTCAATGATGCCCATTGGAAAGCAAATGCTGATGGCCCGAGCCATCAGCATTGCCCAATGGTGTCCATTGGAAGGCAAATGCTGATGAACGAAATGATCAGCTTTACCCAATGATGTCCATTGGGAAGTAAATGCGGATGAACTGAATGATCAGCATTACCCAAAGATGTCCATTGGAAACCGCGTCACGTTAGTTCCGAGACTTGGCGTGAGATGTCGCAGGACGGCAACCCGCTGAACTCCCATGCGGATTATGCGAAGAGTATGCTTATCTAGACGAGTGTGAGCACGGAATATTAGCAGAAGTCGGTGTCCAAAAAATCCATGCAAGGAGTTCTTGCCGACTGATGCCCATGGGATAATCCCTATTCCGTTTGAAATGGGGAAGTCAATCCTCATTGGAAAATCCCTATTCGATTTCAAATGGGGAATTCAATGGCGAAAATGTCCTTGGGCAATTGGGCATTCATCTCCATTGGTTATTTTGGCAATGGGGAATAAATAGCGATTTTTCAATGGTGACGAATGGAGTTTTTTACCATATGAAAGAATCTCCATTGATTATCGCCATTCATTACCCATTGCCTACAAAAACCAATGGAGATGAATGCCGAATTGCCTATGGGGATTTTCTTCATTGAATCCGCATAGGATAATCCCCATTCCGTTTCAAATGGGGAAGTCAATCCTCATTGGAAAATCCTCATTCGATTTCAAATGGGGAATTCAATGGCGAAAATCCCCTTAGGCAATTCGGCATTCATCTCCGTTGGTTATTTTGGCAATGGGGAATGAATGGGGATTTTTCAATGGCGACGAATGGAGTTTTTTACTACGGGAATACAAAACCATAAAAAATTTCGAAGAAAATCGGAGAGGTCAGACCCGGGTCGAATCTATGGGGAATGCCTCATATTGAACATACCCATGGACCGATGTAGATTGGGCTATCGTTTCGTTAGTCGGAATTTCTCAATTTCAGATTAATTGAGACGATTTTCCGATGGAATAGCAAATGCTTTGGGCGAAATATTCGACGAGTATAATAAATTCCCCGGGTCGTTCAACAGCTTTTAGTGAAATACCGACGATTACGTATAATACAATATATATTCCTTGAATGAGAGATCAATGGAATGAAAATTGTACAGGATATCCATTGAAAATTCTCCGATGAATTCCATGTCCTCGAACCGGTATCGCGCTTCCATTGAAAAGATCCGGTGCGTGCATCCAGAAGGGGTTAGATCTGATCCATTAAATCACGCGCGCTTTTAAAAAAAAAAATTTTTTTCACTTTTTATTTTTTGTTGCCTCACGTGGCGGAGGCTTTGTTTTTCGCGATAGTTTTTATTTCCAATTGATTAGTTCGGGGATGCTTTGAAATATCTATGGAAAATCGGTGAATGCTCGATGAAAGAGATATGAATAAAAATAAAAGCGTGGATTTACGTTCGCGTGAGTTTAATAAATAAATATGCAGGTTTTCAGCACTCAATTTAGAGCAAAGCTCGAGAAAATCGTGCTGGAAAGGTCATGAAATGATCGCCATTTTTTTTTTTTAATTTACTTATTTATTTATTTATTTAATTATCGATAAATGAGGAGGAAAATAATCGTGAAGGTTACTTTTCTCGCAAAGGACTTTATAAATGGGCAAAAATATGAAGGGAAGTCTGAAAGGAAATCTTTTAATTTTTCTTTTGCTTCCTCATAAAGGAAGCTTTGTTTTCGCGAAAAAATTTTTTTTCGCAATTTTCATGTCAGTATGTTCAAAATGTCCCAAAACGTCGAGAAATCACATTTAGAAAAAATGTCCGGACGTATGTATGTGTGTGTGTGTGTGTGTGTGTGTGTGTGTGTACGCTTTATGCTTTCCTTAAAATGAATATGTCTGGAGAACGCTTTGGCCGATCGACTCGGAATTTGGTATATAAGTAGACTACGTATGTCCCTGTTCTAAGTGCAATTTTTTTTGAAATTGCAAAATAATTGTCTATTTCGCTGGATTTCGTATTTTCTGTAAATTGCTTGTTAGTCGTCTAACTTTCGTAATTTTGCAATTACCACCCTGAAATTTTATGTGCCTATACACTTTATAATAAGGACGGTTGGGATTGAATTTGGGAAAAATCGCTCAAGAGGTTCGGTTTCAAAAAAAAATTCAATTTTTCGCAAAAAATTTGTAAGTTCTCTAACTTTTGTAATTTTGCATTTATCGAGCTGATTTTTTTTGGGACGATACACTCAATGACAATGAAAAATAATATCGAATTTCATAAAAATCGCCACGAGGGGTTCGGTTAAAATTTTTTTTTGAAATTTCCATCAAAATTTTGTTAACGCTCCAACATCCGCATTTTTAGAAGTATCGAGCTAAAACTTTTTGCACGAATACACTAGATGATAAGAATGGTTAGGGTTGAATTCGGTGAAAAATGCTCAAGATGTTCGTTCGCAAAATTTTTTTGAAGTTTTCGAAAAATACTTGTTAACACTAAGTTTCCTAATTTAGCAGCTATCGAGTTCACTTCTCTAGCACCAATACACTGGACGACAAAAACAATTGATAATGTAATTGAACGGAATTGCTAAAAAATCATGCAAATTAGAAATTTGCACATAGCTTCTTTATTTGTTTCCGTCGTTCGTTAAGCTTCCTTTATTGCACTCCGTGCGTAAAGTGCCACTTTGCGCACGCTGCGCGTGCTCAAACTGGCACTTTGTGCACTCGTACAATAAAATTTCGTACGATACTTGTGCGAGAAACTTTTTCTCAACTCGTGTGATTGCAACATTTGCCTTCGGCTCATGCTGCAAACTCACACTCGACAGAAAAAGTTTCATCGCACTAGTATCGTAATATACTATTATGAGGAAGCCATGATAATAAACGTACATGTCATAAAAGTGGTCAAGGAGATCCTCATAAAGGAGGGTTGACGAACGACGGAATTTTTATTTACAATTACTATTTGATAAGCGAATCGATAATTTTCGTGAATTTTAGAAATTCATTCCTCCAATTATTTGCAATGGGCGAAAGCGTTGGATATTTATCGATGAAGTTATTGTTCATTCGATTTTGCAAGCATTCTGTTAATTTCGACCCTCAGATGACGGATTCAATGTTCGGCTCATATTCAATAATTAGTCATCCATCGTTATTACCGGAATTCATGGGCTCCTTAATGGGACTACTTTTGATTGGAAATGTGTCAGATCCTGCGTTAAGTTCGATTGATCGAACAGCGAATTTATAATCACGAGAATTTCCAATCTCTTATCTCTCATCGCTCACCATCCCGGGAAAAAAAAGTTTCGATCTAAGTAGATATCGTTAGATATAAAAGCATATATTCTCATATATAATTATATATTTTTAGATTTGAATTTTGGGTTGCCGAATATATGATTAGATCTGAATAGATCTGGTCATAAATACCCGTAGTAAAAAACTCCATTGAATCGCCAATGGCAACCAATGGTCCTCATACGACTCCATTGGACAATGAATGGGGACCCATTGAGATTTCCACATTTTTCAATGGCGTATAGGAACGACCATTGATCAGTGAATGGATATCCATTGAAAAGTCACCATTGCCCAATGACGTCCATTGGACAGCAAATGCGGATGAACCGAATGATCACCATTACTCAATGATGCCCATTGGAAAGCAAATGCTGATGGACCGAGCCATCAGCATTGCCCAATGGTGTCCAGTGGAAGGCAAATGTTGATGAACGAAATGATCAGCTATACCCAATGATGTCCATTGGGAAGTAAAAGCGGATGAACTGAATGATCAGCATTACCCAAAGATGTCCATTGGAAACCGCGTCGCGTTAGTTCCGAGACTTGGCCCGAGATGTCGCAGGACGGCAACCCGCTGAACTCCCATGCGGATTATGCGAAGAGTATGCTTATCTAGACGAGTGTGAGCACGGAATATTAGCAGAAGTCGGTGTCCAAAAAATCCATGCAAGGAGTTCTTGCCGACTGATGCCCAGGGGATAATCCCTATTCCGTTTGAAATGGGGAAGTCAATCCTCATTGGAAAATCCCTATTCGATTTCAAATGGGGAATTCAATGGCGAAAATGTCCTTGGGCAATTCGGCATTCATCTCCATTGGTTATTTTGGCAATGGGGAATGAATGGCGATTTTTCAATGGTGACGAATAGAGTTTTTTACTATATGAAAGAATCTCAATTGATTATCGCCATTCATTCCCCATTGCCTACAAAAACCAATGGAGATGAATGCCGAATTGCCTATGGGGATTTTCTTCATTGAATCCCCATAGGATAATCCCCATTCCGTTTCAAATGGGGAAGTCAATCCTCATTGGAAAATCCTCATTCGATTTCAAATGGGGAATTCAATGGCGAAAATCCCCTTGGGCAATTCGGCATTCATCTCCGTTGGTTATTTTGGCAATGGGGAATGAATGGGGATTTTTCAATGGCGACGAATGGAGTTTTTTACTACGGGTACCTATAAATTGATTAATATAATGCGCCATATCTGATCATATATGAGTTAATGGTAAATTTTGCAGTCCACGAATAATTAATATAGTTTGATATATAACAAGTTCTAACCAGACAGCGTTATATATGAGGGATTCTCTGTCAATTCGGCCACTTTTTTTTCGACCATCTCAGATGTGCCCCATAATTGATTATATCAAAGTGCTACTAAAAAGCATTCTATGTTAATTTTTTCAGATTTTTTAATTCAAAATTTTAGAAATCGCCGTTTTTTTTTCCAAATGAATATATCTCGGAAACTTGAAGTAACTGAGAAAAAATGTCTATACATAAAAGTTGTAGTTTTGTATTAGCATTAAAGCGGAATATTTGAAATAATTTTTACGTTCCGGTAACGCTGATTTTTTACCAAAAAAGGGGATAATTTTTTTTTTATTAAAAAAAGGCCATTTTTTTTGCTGAAAAAGTTAGTCTTTCAGTATATCTGACGATATCGCAAAAAAATCGCCAGAGTGGCACGGATCGAGGTTCCGGTAGAAAAAAAAATAATTTGTGTGGTTTCATTTTTTTTAACCCTAGATAAGGGAGATTCACCCCTTAAGGGGTGAAAAAGTCTCCAATGCTTGAGAATTCGTTTCATAGACATAACTAATTATTGAAGAATCCGGTTATTGTTATTTAGTTAAGTATATATTCAACTTATTCTTTCGAAATTTTAATTGAGAGATCATAAAAATTAACAGAGATATAAATATTATCTTGACGACAAAAAAAAAGTTCATTATTTCATTGACATATTGCTGAAGGATTATCTGAGAATTGAAAAAGAAATCGAAATTCTCAATGCCCACTCTTGGAGGTTTGAAATGCGAAAACAAAAATTCTAAATTCGCCAATCTAAAAGAAAATTATGACCACTCCAAAATACAACATTTTGAGGATTCTTAAAACTCTAAAATTACCAAAAATGTTGATTATTTACTTCCTTGTTTGATTTCACTTTTTCATATATTATTTTCTTATTTTGACTTTTCAAAATCCAAATTCGCATTTCGATTATTTTTTTCCCACGATTATACTTCCTCTTTACGGGGAAGTCGAAAAAAATAGACGACTTTGTCAACTGACACTTCGAAGAGGAAAAAAACGACTTGCGATGGAGAAATGAAAGAAGGGTGGCGAAAAAAAAGAGTGATCCCTCCGGAAAAGAATATCGCGGGCCTCAACGTCCTCGCATTAATCACTGAGCCAAGTATAACGAAACATTAGTACGGTTAATTAAGCAAACGTCTCGAGGGTCTCAACTTTTTTACTTATATTTTTTTTTTGCCGAATAAACGAGCAAGCGGTTTTTTAAACGCGTGTCTCACTCCCTCTCGTTTTGCTCGTACGTAATTACGTCGCTTTTCATCTAAGTCAAGGAGCTAGGTTGAAGATGTGGAAGCGATGTTGGAGTAGAACCGTGACAAGTAGGAAGCTTGATGCATATGGGTCATTCTAAGTCCATTTAATCGACATCCGGACCTTAAAATTCCTTGAGATTTGAAATGTAATTTGTTTTTTTTTTTTAATTACGAAATAAAATAACTAACACTATTTTTTTTTTCCTATCGACTCATTTTTTCAAATAATTTTTTTACAGTTTAAATACAGTAACTAACCCTTTTTTTAATTGTTGGTATCAACCCATTTTTTTAAATGAATTTGTTTCCAATAAACAAAAATGAGAAATAACAAAAATTTGAAATCCTTTGGATTTGAAACATAATTTTTTTTTACAAGTTACATACTAAATACAGTAACTAACTCTATTTCTTCTAATTTTTCCTAGCAACTCAGTTTAGGCAAATGAATTTCTTTTTAACAAACAAAAATAAAAATTTCCAAAATTTATAATTCTTGGGAATTTTATGTAATTGTTTTTGACAAGTTACCAAGTATTAGTCACTAACCCTATTTTCTTCAAATGTTTTCTATCGACTCCGATTTTTCGAATGAATATTCTTTGAACAAACAAAATTAAAACAATTACGAAATTTTTAAATCTTGGAATTTGAAATCTAGTTTTTTTACGAGTTACCGAGTATTGTGAGTAACGCTAGTTTTTTCAGTTTTCTTACTGATATTGATATTTTTAATAAATTTTCTTTTAATTAACAAAAATACAAAATCTACAAAATTTGCGGCAATTTCCAAAAATCCTCAATATCAGAAAGAATTGATAGTCGTAACGTCATAACGTCATAACGCCGAAGTCATAACGCATCAAGGGATAAATTTTTGTTTAGAGGTTGGGAGAATTGTTGAAAATTCAAAAATCTTATCGTTATTTCACTTCATAAAAATTCTGAAAGAATATTTTATTTGTCGCAGCAGAATCTTGGAAAGCTTTGCAGAAATTGACAACAGCATTTCTAGTTGGTGTTGAAAAATTGAGAATTTTTGGAATAATTTATTTTAATCTCAAGAGTTTTTACGGAATCACATTTATTAATAAACATTTTTCTATTAATTTTTGTTTTGCTTATAGGCATTTTTTTCTTAATTTTTATTTTTTAATTAGGGCTGATGGAAACAAACTCAGAAAATTTGAAAATGGTTAATGGCCTCGGTTAGAGAAAAAATAATAATTAAAAATCTCAGTGAAGGATCAAGAGTTGATTGACTTGACACAGAACACCTCACATTTTTTTATGGGGCATTCCATACCAAGTGGACCTGAGTGTGACTCTCGACCTCGCTGATTTCGTTTGAGATTTTGTATATGATTCTTCCAACTCAAATTGCATTCAGAATTTTTTTCAGATTTTTAAAACCAAATTTGAGTACGTTAAGATTTTTTGAACATTTTTTTTCTAAAACCTCGAGGGCCGTAATTTAAAATCCTGAAAATTTTTTCAAAAATCCGGTGTCAAAAATGAAAATTTTTGACTCAAAATTCATTATGTCCAGGATTTCCCTTCCAACTCGATTTTAGGTTTTTATGAAGAAAACGTAAAAAAAAATAGATGCAGAAATTGATCTACCGTGAAAAGTGGCTTGACTATTCATATCGTTAACCAACAATGTCCCAAAATAGTTGGTTAATTTCTGCATCTATTTTTTTTTACGATTTCTTCATAAAAACCTAAAATCGAGATGGAAGCAAAATCCTGGATATAATGAATTTTGGATAAAAAATTTTCATTTTTGACACCAGATTTTTGAGAATTTTTCGAGTTGGAAGAACCTTGTAAAAAATCACAAACTAAATCAGCGAGGTCGAGGGTCACCCTCAGGTTGACTTGGTATGGAATGCCCCATATACATATGTACTGGTTGTGTGAAAAATAACTTGGGACGAGAAAGACGAGGATATATTGGAGATGAGACGATGTGGTGAAATAAACGAGGACGAAAGTAAGGAATGAAGAATCGGTAAGAAAGTTCCGGGGGCTGAAAGTTTTCGTTCATTGGTATATATGATAGAGGCTTAAGGAGGAAGATGGAGAACGAAACATGTGTTTCACGACACATGGAATGAAATACACGTCTAAGCATCAATCGGACGGAAAAAAAAGATAGCGAGAGAGAGAGAGAGAGAGAGAGAGAGAGAGAGAGAGAGAGAGAGAGAGAGAGAGAGAGAGAGAGAGAGAGAGAGAGGATTCTCGGCACCCGTGTGAGCCTTTCAAGTAACACACTTTGTATTATAAATTTTTCTTGTTTGCGCAAGCGGGAATAAGGAAAAAAAAGTGCTTCGAATTAGTGGCACTGTCGTTGTTACTAATGGGGTCGTTTGTTAATAAAAACTAATTTCATCGCAACGCGTCCCCTCAAGAATTCTTGTTCGGTTTGTAAATGTATATAAATATAAATGTATATATGTATAAGGAATTGATGTTGCGACCCTCGCAAATGATGTATTACGAGAAATTTGAAAATAGATACTAATTTCCGGACTCTCCGCTTGATTGTAATTAATAATTAAACCGATTCGATATAAATTCAATTTTTAAAATTTGTAATTTAAAGAACAATTTTTATTAATTCTCATTCAGCATTTACTTATTTATAAAAATTTCATTACATATATGGAACTTTTAGCTATCGAAATGTTATCTTACTCGTGCAAAAAAAACTTTAATTAATAGAGAAAAAAATTATTTAATCAGCAACAGTGACCCGATTTGACGTCTTGTGGTAACTGTTTATCGTTTTTGCTAAGACGCACCGCTTAACGCATGAGGGCATAAAAAATTCAAAAACTATCGCATCTTCAAAAGTAAAGGCGTTTCAGGTTCCTCAGAAGATTTCTTACAAATAACATATTAAAAGAAATTTTTGTAATTAATTATTTGTTAAAAAATACGGTGTTCGGTCATTGGGACATAGAAAATGCAGTGTGTCCCAATTATTGAACACTCGAATTCTCCAAGATGGCGTCATTAAACTCATCAAAACATCGAGACAGCCGCCACGGAAATATAATATACCGGAAAATATATTTTTCGATACACGCAAAAATATATTTAAAATATATTTGAAGTGTACATTATATATTCTAAATACATTTTAGATGTATTTAAAATATATATCAAATATACATTAAATATATAATATATATATTCCATATAAGAAATATACTCAAAAATATATTCGTGATAAGTACATTTTCGGCAGAAAATGTTTCTTTGAACTATATATTAAATATATTTTAGATATATGATTATTGTGCATAAAAATATATTTTTTGATATATGTAAAAACATATATTGTGTATATGTCAACATATATTAAAATTATATCGAAAATATATAAAACGTACACTCAATATATATGTTTGATGCATTTAGTATATATCTTGAATATATTTTTTACATATATATTGTGTATATTTAAACACCAATTAAAAATGTATCTAAAATATATAGAACATGCACTCAATATATATGTTTGATATATTTAGTATATATCTTCAATACATTTTTTATATTTATATTGTAATATTTTTAAATAGATTAAAAATATACCTAAAATCATATTTGTAATATCGTGTGATCGTGTGAATCGGATTTATTCAAACAAAAACTGTAAATTCCTGAATAAACTTACCTTTATTCTTTTAATAATAACTCCAAGATCGTCAAATATATTTTTTATTTGTATTTTCGTGCAACAAACATAAAAAGAAAAGTAAAAAGAGAATATAACCTAAATGTAACTTAAAAATACGAATGTAATGTTCAATATTCTTTGCTCTCCGATATTTCAGTCGAAAAACAAGAAAGCTGCGACGAAATCATACAAAAATGGAACATAAAAACGAGGTAGCTGAAAAGAAAAATAGAGTAAAGTTCGAGTGGAAAAGCAAAAATAAACCAAATGCGAATGAACCAAAAACCTGTCAAAAGTGACTAAATATATATTTTTGTATTTTTACATGATCCATAAAAGATTATTCAAGTGTCTGATTTTGCTTTTATTTCTCAATATTTTACCCAAAATAATATTTTCAGAACGGAAAAAGAATTTTCAAGAGTGTTCGATAACTGGGACATGCCTGTTCAATATTAGGGACATAGGCACTTCCAGTGTTCAATAATTGGGACATTTGCATGCTTCACATTGTTATTCTTTTTTTTTCATTTGAAATCATTTAAAAATAATTTAAAGGGTGATTTTTCGAAAGTAAAAATATCAAAGTATCATTTGAACATGAAAGCGATGGTTTTTTTTTCTTGATTTTATGTTTTTTTCTCACCGAATTCAATCCCCAGATCCTTAGCTGTTCAATAATTGGGATATTTACCTTATATTCATTATTTATTAATAATTTTTTATTTATAATTGAAATATTAATTTAAAAAAAAATTATTAAATAAAAATGAATTTTTGATATAAATAATTCAATTTTCATTACAATATTTGGATTTGTATGTTTAATTTTATATTTTTCAATCATCATTTCCCAAAAAAGAAACAAAAATATATTAGCAATCAATCGAAGAATTACAAACTTTGTTGCCTAATTATTTTATAGTTTAGTTATGGGTATTTATTTTTATAAAGATCGACTAATTTCTAATTTTTTAAATGTCGATATCTTTCCTGCTCAAATTTAAATTTCCTTTCTAATGTACGATTATCTTTATTTTTTTTTTAATTGCAAAAATATGTGATCCAATTTGATATATCTTCGTGTTGATATGAGGCGGTGAATAAGATTTTCATCGGTAAAGCTTATAATCGATGACAAATCGTATGTATATGATTATATATGTATATATTATATGGACGATTTATTGGGCAATTGAATGCCACGCGAGGAAAATCCTTCACTTGGCATCGCTACAGAAACACGTTTTCATGGCTCTCCACGTGTCTCTAATTAAGGGGTTATACGCAGTCAGCATTTTCAAAAAATCGATTTTTCATTTCATTTCCGTTTCTCAAAGATTTCTCAGAAACGGCTGAACTGGTCAGTCTCAAATTTTTACACAAGCTTTGTAAATATATATTTTTAGCAATTAATCAAAGGTTTTTTTAAACCGATAAATATTTTCCAATTTATAAACAATTTAAGGCTAAAATTTTCATCAAAAATTGAATTTTTTTTTTGAGAAGCCGCCATTTTGTTAAAAATAAATATTTTGCTTTTTCCTTCGATCAGATACAAGATTATGACTTATATTAACGAAATGTTTTTTTATTTTCTTTTGGATAAATATAGGAATGTAAATTTTTACGTTAATAAATTACAATGTCTACAGAAAAAATTCTTGAAAAAATTGCTTGGATGAAATTTCGTGCCTCGTCAGATTACCGTTGCTCAAACTATAATAAAAAAAAATTTCTTGCAGTACGGTATAAAATCAAAATCAAAGACAAACCTCCGCCAATAATTCATCAATATCTTAGTGCAATAATAACTGTGTCGAAAATTAGGATCTTCTAATTATAAATTCTAGAATTAATTCAACGATGTCAAATTTAATTCGAGTCCTTACACAACAATTATGTAATATTAGCGAATATTATATTAAAAAACCAACCAAAACAATTCTAGTATCCGTAAAATTTGCAAAATACCTTACATTGAGAATGAAAAATATTTCTTAGAAACAATAATTTTTTGTCGCTGGATAACGAATTGCTGATTAATTTTTTCCTCGACGATCTTTAAATAACAATAAATACAATAAATACAATAAATGCAATAAATACAATAAATACAATAAATACAATAAATACAATAAATACAATAAATACAATAAATACAATAAATACAATAAATACATTAAATACAATAAATATAATAAATACAATAAATACAATAAATACAATAAATACAATAAATACAATTGTGAAAATTGAAGAATAAAAGGATTTTCCTCAATTTTCCCTCTTCCCGTAGTAAAAAACTCCATTGAATCGCCAATGGCAACCAATGGTCCTCATACGACTCCATTGGACAATGAATGGGGACCCATTGAGATTTCCGCATTTTTCAATGGCGTATAGGAACGACCATTGATCAGTGAATGGATATCCATTGAAAAGTCACCATTGCCCAATGACGTCCATTGGACAGCAAATGCGGATGAACCCAATAATCACCATTACTCAATGATGCCCATTGGAAAGCAAATGCTGATGGGCCGAACGATCAGCATTGCCCAATGGTGTCCATTGGAAGGCAAATGCTGATGAACGAAGTGGTCAGCTTTACCCAAAGATGTCCATTGGAAACCGCGTCGCGTTAGTTCCGAGACTTGGCGCGAGATGTCGCAGGACGGCAACCCGCTGAACTCCCAAGCGGATTATGCGAAGAGTATGCTTATCTAGACGAGTGTGAGCACGGAATATTAGCAGAAGTCGGTGTCCAAAAAATCCATGCAAGGAGTTCTTGCCGACTGATGCCTATGGGACAATCCCTATTCCGTTTGAAATGGGGAAGTCAATCCTCATTGGAAAATCCCTATTCGATTTCAAATGGGGAATTCAATGGCGAAAATGTCCTTGGGCAATTCGGCATTCATCTCCATTGGTTATTTTGGCAATGGGGAATGAATGGCGATTTTTCAATGGTGACGAATGGAGTTTTTTACTATATGAAAGAATCTCCACTGATTATCGCCATTCATTCCCCATTGCCTACAAAAACCAATGGAGATGAATGGCGAATTGCCTATGGGGATTTTCTTCATTAGATCCCCATAGGATAATCCCCATTCCGTTTCAAATGGGGAAGTCAATCCTCATTGGAAAATCCTCATTCGATTTCAAATGGGGAATTCAATGGCGAAAATCCCCTTAGGCAATTCGGCATTCATCTCCATTGGTTATTTTGGCAATGGGGAATGAATGGGGATTTTTCAATGGCGACGAATGGAGTTTTTTACTACGGGTTACAGCGTAAAAAGTGGGAGAATGATGGGTAAAATGATCTCTGCTGATTTCATCGAGGTTACTTTCATCTAGCAAACAGATTTACATAAGGCTGTTGATACCCCTTAATTACGTATAATCGGCTTGTGAAACTTTGGCTGCGAATCAAAAGATGACCCGATTCATCATGATCTCTGTTACAAATGAATTCCTTACCGTATTACATCGATGGTCAGTGAACAAAGGAGCGTGAATCCGACAAATTCGAGTGTTGAATCTCGCGGTTTACGAGCTTTCTTGCGCCAGCACATTTGATATATTGAAATAAATTTAATTCTTTTTTCGATATGATAGCCTCGAGCTACGGGCACACACGTTTTGAAGCGTCATCGTGCAACGTACGAGAGCGGCTTCCTCAAGAGGATACAACCAGTGATTACCTTGCGTTAATAATTAAAGTGACTCCGAGAGACTCGATACCTCTCTGATATTGGCCTCCACGCCTCTCAATGACTTGCCGAATCTCAGGACCCGATTACAACGAAGACTCTGTACGATTGAATAATCTGCAAATGGAATCCTCGTTTTTTTTTGTTTCCAAAACCCATCCCACAGATTTTAATCTAAATTTATTGAGGGCCTATCATATTGTTTTCAAAAACAGCGATTTGGTTGAAAGAGGAATCGCAGAGAAATATTTTGAGCAAATGAAATGGATACAAACATTTTTCGGCAGTTTTGATTTCGATAAATTATTTTGAGATTACTGGAAAATGAAAGATGACGGAAAATTTTTGTTTATGCAGTAATAGTTGCGAGAAAGGTAATTTTTAAATACTCGAAAAAATGAGTAAATTTAAACTTGGACATTGTTTATACGGAATTTTTAATTTAGATTTGGAATGTAATTTTTTTTTACAAGCTGCTAAATACAGTAACAGCCTATTTTTTTTTATTTTTCTTATCGACTCATTTTTTTAGAATACATTTTTTTTGGAATAAACAAATATAAAAAAATTTAAATAAACAAATCACAGATTTGAATGTAAAATTTTGAGCAACTGAAATGGATGCAAACATTTTTAGGCAGTTTTGATTTTTAAAAATTAAAGTTATCCCTCTTAATCAAATCGATTTTGGATAAAGGGGGATGGTCAGGAAAAAAAAAAAATAATAAAAATGCATTTTCATTTCGTTCAAGATCTAAAGAGAAAATGTATTGAAAAGTATTGGAAAATGAGGAAACAATGCGCATTTCCATGTCCACATTTTTATATTTTCATGGATGATAAAAGATTGTACTCGATACGAAACTATTTTTTCATCATCGATTGCAAATATTTAAAAAAAATTGAAAGTTGATTTATAATTTTTCAAGTATTGAAAAATACTTTTTCCCTGGGACAAGCTCAAAAAAAGTCATTTCGAGAAAAACGCGTTTAAAGTTTTCGATTATCTTTATTAAAGTGACTGTAACTCTTAAAATTTTCAGAATTCCATTTTGAAACTTCACCTACATATTTTTGAAAATATTTAAATAAATGTCAAAAAAGTTTCAATTTTTTAATTTAAATTCATTTTTTATTTTTTATCATTTTTACAGTGGTTTTCCCTCTCAATCAAATCGATTTTGAATAAAGGGGGATTGTAAGGAAGAAGAAAAAAAAATATAAAAATACATCTTCATGTCGTTGAAGCTCTAAAGAGAATGTGGATTGAAAAGTATTGGAAAATGAGGAAACAATGCGCATTTCCATGTCCACATTTTTATATTTTCATGGATGATAAAAGATTGTACTTGATGCGAGACTTTTTTTTTCATCATCGATATGGAAGAGTGCACTCGAGACGCGCATACACGTCGAGTGTGTACGATTTTTCCGGAGCACAGGAGTGCATTCCGCCAAACTGATTGATTATACCGTGACGCGTCAGCGTGCCATTCGAGACGAGAGTCATATAATAGGGCCTGGCATTCTCAATGCACATGGGTAAAACGCGGGAGAGAGCTTCGTCACACTCGAAAGGCATGTATTATACATATGAACGCAGTGGGAATATGCCAGCGTTCCACGCGGAAATTGGCTGCGTTCCTCGTTCAAACTTCAACTTCAACGAGATTCGAACCAGTCGAGAGAAGCTCTTATATCACAAATTTCCATTGAACTGCTTGTACGTGTACATTAGGGTGGTAACTTTCCAATCCAAATTTTGAAAAAACTGTTTAGATTAGTAAAAAAAAAAAAGAATTTTTACTGATAAAAAAATCCTCCCTAAGAGATTTAAAGTTCACTTTGAGCATATGTACTTTATTTTTTTATTTCGAGGTGTAAATGCATTTAAAATTAAAATTGTCACCCCTTTATTATTTTTTTAAATCTGATCCTAAAATTTATTTTACTTAGAGAATTTTTTTTTAAATGCCCAAAACCAAAAAAATTTGGAGGTCACCCTGAAAGTTTTTTTTTATCAGGAAAAACGTTTTTGGGGCTCAGATTTGAAACAAAAAATTATGGTCAGAATATTGTCACCCTAATGTTAATGAATAGATAGATTTACACGTCTCGGGCCTTCGGCAATATTCATTATACTTAATTCATGAATTTGCGAAAATTTGATATAGTTGGAATGCACCATGTATAAAGAAAAAACTACAAATAAGTATTGTAGTTTTTAATTTTGTTTTTAGTTGTACACGGAAAAAAATGATCAGTGACAATTCATGTGTAATATTTAAAAAATTGCTGAATTCAATGCAGAATATACGGTTCAGAATTGTAATTCAGGCGTTTTACTGGGAATCCATTATAAATTAATGGATTTAATGTAGTTTCTACTTTTCAAATCATTATAAATGCTGATTTACACTGTAAAAAATGCAGTGTTCACCCCAAAAAAATGACAAAGTAAAAATAACAAGCAGAAACGACGAAATCCACTGTGTTTGAACTGTAAAATTTGCAATGGTCTCTGTAGAATGTTCAAAGCACGTAATTAGAAATTGCAGTGTTCCCAGTGAAAAATCAAATGCGCGCCGCAAAATATGCAACGTCAATTCCAATTTTTACAGTGTGGCACTGTAACGGGACGACCTGCGGCGTGCCACGATCTCTGCATTTCGCCCGAGATCCGCTAGATGGCGTCGGACGGCGCGCGCTCTCGCGCCAGCGAGAGAGCCACCGAGCACCTATAAGGTCCGATGTATAACGAACATCGGCGTCCTCAATTGACACACAATTGCTGGAACATCACCCGCGTTCTGTGGTCGAGCAGTCCTATGGACTGAAGACTACATTTTCTTAACAGATCACCATTGCATTTTGGTGACGCTCGTGCTCTTTATGGGTGGGAGGTTAAACTGAATTCGCTTCATTAATTGATCTCACGATTAATTAGTCAAGTACAAGCCCTCGTAGTTATGAGCCTGAGCGAGTATAAATAACGGTTCATTGCAATATTTGAATAAATTGGAATTTATTCAAATATTGAAACATGTCACTGCGCTATAATATATTTTAGAAATTGCAGTATTTTCAGTGAAAAATAAAAAACGTACCGCAAAATATACTACGTTCTTTTCAATTTTTACAATGTACACTGTAATTTTTTCACGGGCCCTGGATAATTTTTACAATGTGAAATGTGTAAAAAGTTCACCGGATACAACAGAAATATAACGTTTCACGTAGTGTACATTTTACTGTTCCACACTGTAAAAATTCCTCTGATGGGCACGTACCATGTCATATGTGACATCTGTATATTGTATCAAAGAAATATGCAAATTTCACTGTTTGCCCTTCCAGGAGGCGGTGTTGATGGGGAAAACTGTAAAAATTAATGGGATTCTCAGCACTTCTCACTGATCATTTTTTTCCGATTCTATATAAATGTTCCTCCTCCATTCTCCGCACCTTCTTGACCCTCGCCAATCTGAAATTCGAATATTCCAAGTGTTTCTGGTCAAAATAATGCGTGGAGGCAAGAATTTTAGAGGAAAAGGGGAGAAAATAAATAAAAAATGTTTAGGAGGAAAGTGCACCTCTGGCGACGCGCCGTAATGCCACAAAGCTCCACCGCCATTCTTTTACGGTGGACATAATTCTTCTTTTTTTTTTCTTCATCTTTTTTTTAACTTTCGCGACACCCGCGAGAACGAGAGAGAGAGGGAGAGAGAGAGAGAGAGAGAGAGAGAGAGAGAGAGAGAGAGAGAGTCATATGGCTTTAAAGCGGCGTGTGTGCAGCGCCCGAAGAAGAACGTGCCATCCAGACTGTGTGACATTCTTTGATGTACAACTTTGCGCCGGGTAATGAACTTCTTATTCGCGCTTTTGCGAGAGCGAGAATCTCTCTCTCGCGGGCGGCGGCTGCGGTTTGAAAGAGAGAGAGAGAGAGAGAGAGAGAGAGAGAGAGAGAGAGAGAGAGAGAGAGAGAGAGAGAGAGAGAAGTGACGAGATAACGAGAAGAAAAACTAGAAGAGAGACGAAGATGAGAGAGGAAAAACGCGAGATGAGGAAAAGAAGGCAAAGAGAAAGAGGAAGAGAAGGAGAAACTAGCCATGATCCAAGAGAGTGGCGGGTGGCTTTGCGCCATTTGGGAATTCTACTTGGATTGGCGGGTGCTTTCTTCTCTCTCGCTCTGTTCAAACGAGCAAAAGAGAATTTGGAAAGAAAGGAAGAAGAAAAAAAAATAAAGAGTAGGCGGGTCTGGATAGGGAGCAAGAAAGAGAGAGAGAGAGAGAGAGAGAGAAGTTAGCAGTGAGCGGGTGCTCGTTCCCGGTCAAAGATTGCAGCTTTCCTGAACTAATTGGAGACTCAATGGGAGCCTCTTTCGAGGCTGAGAGAGGGGGAGAGAGATCGGGTCGGTTCTTTCTTATGTGCCGCGCTTTTGCTATATACTGTATGTCTCATATAAATATACATATGGGGTGCTCCGTCCCAAATCGGACCGTTTGAAAAACTTCTTTTTTTTATTTCCTCAAATTTTTTATGTTTTTTAGGACCCATCGAAAGACCCTTCCCGTTAAATTTTGAGATTTTTTTGATTAGCCGTTCATAAGATATTAAATTATTTTTGAAATCGCTCTTTTTCGGTTTTTTTGGCATAACTTCTTTAATAATGGTCCAAATCAAGTGTCTTTTATTCAAAATTTTTGTTTTTTCATAGCCTCTGCAGAACCAAATATTTTAAAAATATTCAAGATGTTGTTGAATAAGATTTTTTAGTTTTAAACTTTGAATCGTGTTTTTACAAGTGAGGGCATATTTTGATTTTTTTTTAAATTTATTGTTTCAAACTTCTATTTATGCAACAACTTTTGAAACTAGTTCGGTCATGAGTCCTCCATAATTGCTATTTTTTTCGATTATTGAAAATTGAAAAAAATAAAAATTTCTCCATATTATTATGAATACCAATTTTTGTTACTGTATACTATTTTTTAAATCATTTCGAATTAATTTTGACACTCTTTTATTGTTAACAGATTTTTTAAATTAATAATTAATCGATGAGCCAATAACAACAGTTCAAGAATTGTATTACTGAGCTTCGAACCCAAATAGTCTACCGAATATTGCTGTCAAATTTTCATCTGAAAAACACTGTTTAGATGCAAAAGAAAGATTTCATTTGCGATACAATACTGCCAAGTCAATCACAGGGACACAAAAATTGCATTCAATTATTCCAATTTTCAAAAGAATACGTGAATACGTGAATAAATAAAAACCGTTGTTATTATTGTTCATAAACAGACTTAACGATTAATTATTCATTTTAAGAACCTATTAACATCAATGAAAAAAATTAAAATTAATTCTAAATTATCGAAAAAAATGACTATACACTGTATACGGTAACAAAAATTAATATTCATAACGATTTATAAAAATTTTTGAATTATTTCAAAAATTGAAGAAAAATAGTAATTATGAAGGGCCCACGATCGGACTGGTCTTAAAAGATGTTGGATAAATAGAAGTTCAAAATAAAAAAATTCAAAAAAATCAAAACGTGCACTCACTTTTGAAAACACGATTCAAAGTTTAAAACTCACAAAACTTATTGAAAAACACGTCAAATATTTTTTGAACATTTTTTCTGAAGAGGCCACAAAAAAACAAAAATTTTGAAAAAAAACCCTCAATTTGGACCATTATTGAAGAAGTTATGATCAAAAAACCGGAAAAAGAGCGGTTTTTATAAAAATTCAATATCTTATGAACGGGCCCGTAGTAAAAAACTCCATTCGTCGCCATTGAAAAATCCCCATTCATTCCCCATTGCCAAAATAACCAACGGAGTTGAATGCCGAATTGCCTAAGGGGATTTTCGCCATTGAATTCCCCATTTGAAATCGAATGAGGATTTTCCAATGAGGATTGACTTCCCCATTTGAAACGGAATGGGGATTATCCTATGGGGATTCAATGAAGAAAATCCCCATAGGCAATTCGGCATTCATCTCCATTGGTTTTTGTAGGCAATAGGGAATGAATAGCGATAATCAATTGAGATTCTTTCATATAGTAAAAAACTCCATTCGTCACCATTGAAAAATCGCCATTCATTCCCCATTGCCAAAATAACCAATGGAGATGAATGCCGAATTGCCCAAGGACATTTTCGCCATTGAATTCCCCATTTGAAATCGAATAGGGATTTTCCAATGAGGATTGACTTCCCCATTTCAAACGGAATAGGGATTGTCCCATGGGCATCAGTCGGCAAGAACTCCTTGCATGGATTTTTTGGACACCGACTTCTGCTAATATTCCGTGCTCACACTCGTCTAGATAAGCATACTCTTCGCATAATCCGCATGGGAGTTCAGCGGGTTGCCGTCCTGCGACATCTCGCGCCAAGTCTCGGAACTAACGCGACGCGGTTTCCAATGGACATCTTTGGGTAATGCTGATCATTCAGTTCATCCGCATTTACTTCCCAATGGACATCATCGGGTAAAGCTGATCATTTCGTCCATCAGCATTTGCCTTCCAATGGACACCATTGGGCAATGCTGATGGCTCGGTCCATCAGCATTTGCTTTACAATGGGCATCATTGAGTAATGGTGATCATTCGGTTCATCCGCATTTGCTGTCCAATGGACGTCATTGAGCAATGGGGACTTTTCAGTGGATATCCATTCACTGATCAATGGTCGTTCCTATACGCCATTGAAAAATGCGGAAATCTCAATGGGTCCCCATGCATTGTCCAATGGAGTCGTATGAGGACCATTGGTTGCCATTGGCGATTCAATGGAGTTTTTTACTACGGGGGTAATTAAAAAAATCTCAAAATTTAACTGGAAATCTTTTGATGGGTACTAAAAAATACAAAAAATTTGAGGTAATAAAAAAAAAGTTTTTCAAACTGTCTAATTTCGGATGGAACGACCCATACATGTATATATGTATATAAGGGCACTTTGCGAAGGGAACCCTTAAAGAATGTCGCTTAGGCGAGTCGCGCGGTCCGAAGACGCCGCGTCGGCAAACCCAAATGCGAAGGCTCTCTTTCCGATTTGTTACACGCGAGCTCTCTCTCCTCTCTTTTCTCTCCCTCAGCAAAGATGGAAATAATGTGACGAGGTCGGAAATGTTCAGGGCGTTCGCCCTCGCGCGAGCTCATCTACCTGCCGCACGAACTCTGGCTCTCCCTTTTCATATCCCCATGAACGTGTCCCAAAATTCACTCAAATTTTATATACATATAGCTATAAGGTAATGTCTATGTCCTCATATAGAGACTCGTCGAAGGGTAACGAATTTCATCGACGAATGGAAAAAATATATGTGAACCTCCCGTTTGTGTATTCTTATTGTGTTTATCGCGCCAACGCATAAAAGCCACCCAGGAACGAATTTTTTTTTTTCACGATGGGAATTCACTCGTGCGCGGTGGTCCCTTTGACGAAAATCGCTTTTCACTTTCATTCTGAAACGATCGTGACAAACAGACGTTCGAATATCAAATTTGAGACAGTTTTCTTTTTACAGTGTCGAATTATCACGAAAATGATGGAATTGAAGTTATTTTTCCTTGCACTTATATATTTTTGATATTGTTTGCTATTGTTTGATTTATTTATTTGATTTACATATTTCGTTCATTTATTTGATTTTTTTATTTGATTTATTTATTTGGTTCAATAATTTGTTTTGCTTACTTGATCGATTTATTTATTTGATTTACTGATTTGGTTCATTAATTTGATCTATTTACTTAAGTGATATATTTTTTTTTTCAGAATTATGACAGTTGTCTATTTACAGAATTGAAGTATCACGAAAATGATGAAATTAAAGCTACTTTTACTTGCACTATTTTTAACGTATTGGCAAAGTTTTGGGTATTGTTTGATTTATTTATTTGATTTACATATTTGGGTTATTAATTTGATTTATTTAATTGATTTACTCATTTGGTTTATTAATTTGATTAATTTATTTTATTTACATATTTGGATGATTAATTTTATTTATTTACTCGATTTACTTATTTGGTTTATTAATTCGATTTAATGAATTGATTGATTTTTTTTCAGAATTATCATTATGACAGTTTTCTATTTACCGCGTCAAATTATCACGACAATGAAGAAATTTAAGATACTTTTGCTTGTACTTATATATTTTTATTGTATTGGCAAGTTTTAGATATTATTTGATTAATTTATTTGATTTACATATTCAGTTTATTAATTTGATTGATTTATTTGATTTATTTACTTGATTCATTTATTTATTTGATTTCAGAATGATGGAAAGTGGTGCAAAATGATCAATTATTAATTTTATTACAAATTTTATTGAATTGGAGGTTGCAAAATCGTGATAAATCAAATGTCCCAATTATTGAACAGGTCCCAATTATTGAACACTCGAACTCTCCAAGATGGCGTCATTAAACCCATCAAAACATCGAGACAATTAACGTGTAAGTTCCAGAATAAACTTACCTTTATTCTTTTAATAATAACTCTAAGATCGTCAAATATATTTTTTATTTGTATTTTCGTGCAATAAACATAAAAAGAAAAGTAAAAAGAGAATGTAACCTAAATGTAACCTAAAAAATACGAATGTAATGTTCAATATTTTTTACTCTCTGATATTTCAGTCGAAAAACAAGAGAGCTGCGACAAAATCAAACAAAAATAGAACATGAAAACGAGAAAGCTGAAAATAAAAATGAAATAAAGTTCGAGTTGAAAAGCAAAAATAAACCAAATGCGAATGAACCAAAAACCTGTCAAAAGAGACTAAATTTATATTTTTGTATTTTTACATGATCAAAAAAAATTATTCAAGTGTTTGATTATGTTTTTATTTCTTAATATTGTACCCAAAATTATATTTTCAGAACGGAAAAAGAATTCTCGAGAGTGTTCGATAACTGGGACATGTTTGTTCAATATTAGGGACCCAGGCACTTCCAGTATTCAATAATTGGGACATTTGCATGCTTCACATTGTTATTCTTTTTTTGTCAGTCGAAATCATTTAAAAATAATTTGAAGGATGATTTTTCGAAAGTAAAAATATCAAAGTATCATTTGAACATGAAAGCGATGGTTTTTTTCTTGATTTTATATTTTTCTCTCACCGAATTCAATCCCCAGATCCTTAGCTGTTCAATAATAGGGACATTGACCTTAGTAACTTTTAATTTAATTATGCGAATTTAATAATTCAATTACAATTATTTAAGAATTATCATGAAAATTCAACAATAATAATCAAACGAATGGATAATGGTCTATTTTTTTCTCAGAGTTGATTAGTAAGGTGCATTTTAATGTAAAGTTTTCAAACGATTTTTTACATGATGAAATGTTCACACAATGGATTGAAAATATCCTAATTTCGTTTATAATTAATGTTTCTTGCATCCAATAATTTGGGAAATAAATGCTATTTTAATTATCATATTTATTAATCAATAAACATGCTTTTTTTAAATTCTGAACTTTACCAAGGCAAAAAAAAATGATAATACTTTGCCTCAAAGATGAATCTCTGTAAAACGATTTTTTATTCCATTTTCTATGATCGCTCATTTTTGCGCTCTATTATTTTGCCAATTGATGATATACGGTTCAATGATTTTCGGAACTTTAGAGCGTTATTTTATGGCGAACGATCGCCATTTATATCAACGTGGATTGGAACAAAAGGGGAAAAAGAAGCGGGGAAAATAGAAAAACCAAGGTAACCACGGCTGGACAATATATTTAACACGAAACACCAGTGTAGGTATATACTATATAGATTAAGGTGGTCCTTATTTAGAGATCGAACAAATTTTTTATCCGACGCCCCCCAAATCGACTCCAAATAATTCAAAAACCCTAATTTTTCAGATTTTTATCCAGACTCAAACTCCTCCCGAAAAGAGGGTAGATTTCCCCATTTGAAATATACGTGCTTCGGCCATATTCTCAGGATATATTCTTTGCCAAGTATAATAATTTATGAAAAAATCTGTAACTGCAATATTTTAGTGTTCATTGGTGCTACTGTTTGAAGAAAAATTCACATTATCACACGGGTCAATCTAGACGAATTGCGATTCGTCTAGATTGGTCCATTAGAATTTTAGACGAATTATAATTCGTCTAGATTTACCTGTTAATGTAAATTTTTCTTCAAATAGTAGCACCAATGAATAATACAATCTCGTAGTTACAGATTTTTTCAAAAATTATTACACTTAGAATAAAAATATATTCTGAGAATATGGCCGAAACACGCGTATTCAAATTAGGAAATCTACACTCTTTTTGGCAGGGGTTTGAGTCTTAATAAAAATCTGAAAAAATTAGGGTATTGTTTTTGAATTATTTGGAGTCGATCTGGGGGGCGTCCGATGAAATATTCATCCGACCCCTAAATAAGGACCACCCTATTATAGATATTGGCCCAGTGAGCTGACCACAGATTTATTTTTTCTCCCTACGGTGCCGTGTGTACCATTGCATGGTACACACTCTCTGCCTCTCGCTGGCCGATACGAGCAATCGAGAATTTCTTAATAAGGTTGGGGCCAAGCTTTTGTTTGAACTTCCGACTGGGTCAATATTGCAGTTGAAAGCCCGGGCTCCGAATACCGAAAGAAAATCGTAAGGCACCAAAACGTTCGTTGTACGTGTTTCGGCCAACCCCATGAAAAAGATTGGGTGAAATAGAGGTCACCTTCAAGAAATAATCGTTAAAAAGATTCATCACTTATAAGTGAAATAAAGCTCATAAATGACTGCCACGAAATAACGGAAAGAATTTTTTTTCAAGTCTATTAATCTCATCAAACTGGAAATTCATTTTTTCTAATTTTAAGCAAAATTGGGTTAAATTTCGTATTAAGGAAGCTTTGTGAACTCTGGAAAAAGATCAGGAGGAAAAGTACAAAATTTGAAATTTTTGGAATTTTGTACTGACACTAATGTGTAATATTTTGAATATGAATACAGTGGTAAGAGCTTTAAACAAAAAAATAGATAAAATTTTAACTTTGAGATAGATTTGGGATCGTTCAAAAGATTCATCACTTGTCAGTGAAACAAAGCTCATATTGAAAATGACTGCCACAAAATAATGGATTTTTTTTTCAAGTCACTTAATCTCATGCAAATGGAAATTCACTTTTTCTAATTTTATCCAAAATTGGATTGTTAAAAATTTATCAATCTTGGGTTAATCTCTCATTAAGAAATCTTTGTGAAGTCTGGAAAAATATCAGGAAAAAAGCACAAATTTCAAATTTTTAGAATTTTGTACTGGGATTAATGTAATGTGTAATATTTTGAATATTGATGAAGTGACAAGAGCCTTAAAAAAAATTAGATCGAATTTTAACTTTGAGATACATTTTCGTTAAAACTAGGAGAAAACCTTGACAATAATGTTAAATGTTTAAAAAAATGTATAAAATATCTTGAAAATTGATAAAGTGCTGGTAAAAGCAACATTTTTTGAAAAATTCAAAATTTCATAAATTTTTTACCTTTCAATATTTTTTCAATTCCATAGGAAATCACTTTGTGTTCATTAAATTGAAAGTACAAAAAATTTTCTGTGCAATATATTGGAATTTGAGTTGGAGCTTTTATGGTGTTCTTGCAAAAACAAAAAACGCCGTTTAAATCTGAAGCACCCATTCAAAATTCGAACGAAATTTTCTATAATAAAGGGCAATCAATGCTCCACACTTGTGTCAAATTTCAACTCGATAGCTCAAAGCATTTTTGAATTAAAAGTAATTCATAATCCTCCTCACACAAACACAAAATCCCTTGGATTTGAAAAAAAAAATTTTTGATTTTTTAAACAAATAAAAGTTTATAACCCAAAAACTCATTTTTTTTGTTATGGAAACAAGATAATTGTTTCTTCCTAAAATTTAATAATTTATTTTCACATAATATATATAAATAATTTATTTTTAGATAATTAATTTTTTCCGAAAATCATATTTACAGAGTAGAAAAGTGCTCAAAATATTTATAGATTAATATATTCATACGGAAAGATATAGTAAAACATCTTTAATTTAACATATTATTATTTTTCTTTTTACGAAATTTTCATTTTACATTAATAAAAACCCAAAACTTAATTTTTTCCTAAAATTATATTTAAAGAGTAGAAAAATGCTCAAAATATTTATATATTTATAAATTCATACGGAAAGATACAGTAACATCATTATTTTAACATATTATAATTCTTTTTCAAAATTTCCATTTTACATTGATAGGAACCCAAAACTTATTTTTTCGGGAAGTTATATTTATAAAGTAGAAAAATGCTTAAAATATTTATATATTTATAAATTCATACAAAAAGATATAGTAACATCATGATATTAAGATATTATCATTTTTCTTTTTAGAAATGTTCATTTAACATTAATAAAAATCCAAAACTTAATTTTTTCCTGAAATTATATTTACAGAGTAGATAAATGCTCAAAATATTTATATATTTATAAATTCATACAAAAAGATACAGTAACATCGTTATTTCAACGTGTTATTTTTTTTTTTTCAAAATTTTCATTTTACATTATCCGGTCTCCCTTTTGTTCGGTCTCGTTGCCGACCACGCATTTTGCGCGATATTCTCGTTGATAAAAATAATTAAATGTGCTCATGATTCAATTCGGTTTCATAATCGAATTTCGTTGTTCAAACGTTCCACGATACTTTATGCGCGTATATAATTTTTCAATATTCATTAAATTTCGTTTTTGGCCATTTTGGCGATTCTCGCTCACTTTTGTTGCGGCAGAGAGAGAGAGAGAGAGAGAGAGAGAGAGTTGTAGTTCGTAGTTTGTACGAGCCTCTTCGCATGCACGTTTTGCCCTTCCATTCCTTTTATATGGTCGTTATCGCCATCCTAATCCCCTTCTCCCCTTATCCGATAACTGTTACACGACGGGAGGAGACGAGATGAGTTTGTAGTGTCGGAGAGCGTTTAATGAACAAAACAGACCGCCCTGCAAAACACTCGAGATATCTTGGGCCAGCTGGTCTCATCGGCACCACTTGTGGAGTGGCGGCGGCGAACATTGTGGCACACGCGCGCACTCAACGCACATTTAATATTGAGGGGGGGAGGCACCCTCCGATAAGTGCTTCTGCATAGGTCGTAGCACACTAACCTCAAAACTCGCAGCTATAGACTCTAAAAATGGGGCAATATGGCCCGGATAAAATAACAATGGATTTTATAATTCAAACGCTGTGTTTACATAGAAAACTAAAAAAAAACAAATTTTGAAGATTTTCTTTCTCAGCTCCTTTATCAAAAATGACTATAAAACTGTTTTTACAACATTGTTTCATCCTTCGAAAATACAAAAAAATATAGGTGCGTAAAGTGGGCACTTTACGCACGGAGTGAAATAATAGTATATTATGATACTAGTGCGATGAAACTTTTTCTGACGAGTGTGAGTTTGCAGCATGAGCCGAAGGCGAATGTTGCAATCACACGAGTTGCGAAAAAGTTTCTCGCACGAGTATCGTACGAAATTTTATCGTACGAGTGCGCAGAGTGGCACTTTGCGCACGGAGTGCAATAAAAGCATTTTAAAGAGGACGGCTTCTTACACAACAATTTACCATCGTTAATGAAAAATTGAAAAAAATAGCGGATGTTTGAAATAAATTGTGAACTTCCATTTTTCATTTTCGTTCCAAACATCCGCCATTTTTTTAAATCAATTTTTCATTAATGGTGGTAAATTGTTGTGTAAGAAACCTTTCTTTTCAAAATGCTTTTTTTATTTTTTTTGTATCAGACTTGCCAATCTTAAGATTAACTGTCGGCCATGGGACAAGACATTTTTTACTTTGGCGCCTTCTATAAATTATTCAAAGAATGAGAATAAAAAAAATTTTTTTTTGTATTTGCGAAGAATGAAACAATTTTGTAAAAAAAGTCTTATAGCCATAACTGATTAAGAAGCTGAGAAAAAAAATCTTAAAATTTTTTTTTTTGCCTTTTAAAGAAAATAACTTTGCCAATTTTTTGGAATACCAACGAAAAACTCATATTGAAATGGAGAGACAAAATGAAAGATAATTATTCGAGGGACGAATGAAAAGATAAAATAAACCAATAAAATTGAGATAAAAAATAATAAATAAGTAATAGATAAGTAATAAATAAATAAATAATAGATAAACTATGAATAATTAATAAATAAATCATAAATAAAATTAAAAATTAATAAATAGATAATAAATAAAATAAGAAAATTAGCCTAAATATTTTGATTTCAGGATTCTAAAAAGCTTTTTAATCCCAACAAGATTTCTACCCTGTTGAATAATATTTACAACCCCAATGATAATTTTTATTGGCGATAGATTAAGGGTGGTCCATGATAACCCGAAATTTTGCCACGGTTATTTTAACGGTGCAGATATACGAGTTTTATCGTGTATAGATGGATGTGGATAAATTTTGCATCAAGCTGATTACATCGATGGACGACTCCGATATAAATCCCGATACGATCTTTGTGCGTTCCACAGTCTATCTCGCAAATGGACCATCAAATTTCGGACTTGACATGTCTCAATTAAGGATAACTCTTCCTTGCCAATGCCCGTATCGTGTTGAAATTCGTATGAAATTTTTAATGAAAAAGTAATGCATTAACAATTACTTTTTAATGGCTAATGAAATTAATTTCCAATAACCATTAACCATTAAAATTATTTTCATTGACTATTAAAATGTAATGGTTAATGGAAATTATTCTCATTGACCATTATAATTTAATGGTTAATGGAAATTATTTTCATTAAACATTAAAATTCAATGCTTAATGGAAATTATTTTCATTGACCATTAAAATTTAATGGTTAATGGAAATTATTTTCATTAACCATTGAAATTTAATGGTTAATGGAAATTATTTTCATTAACCATTGAAATTTAATTGTTAATGGAAATTGTTTTCATTGACCATTACAATTTAACGGTTATTGGAATTGTTTTTATTAACCATTGAAATTTAATGGTTAATGGAAATTATTTTCATTAACTATTAAAATTTAATGATTAATGGATATTATTTTCATTAACCATTAAAATTATTTCCATTAACCATTAAATGTTAATGGTTAATGAAAATGCGATTGCATTAAAAAAAGTAATGCATTATTTGCAACCCTTTTTAGAACAATGAATATGGCAATTTATTTTTTTTTTAAAGAAGATCCAATTCGCTGAACGAGGTTAGTCGCGATGTCGTTTAAGGTAGTAGCTCACTATGAAGGGTTCAAAAAAACGATTTTTTTAAACATTTTTCGCAAGAAAAACATCTTAAGAATATACTCTTAAGGTTTCAGGCTGAAATAAAAAATATTTTTAAAGTTATGGTCAAAAGAAAAGAGCAATTAACTAATAAATTATTGTTAAAAATGACTAATTACTACGGTTTGGCAATCACCAGAAACTGTAAATCTCCCGAAGAAATGAAAAGAGCTTTGAGATAACTTTCAGGAAACGAAAGGATTGCTCTATGGACCAGGCATAGCTGATTAATGTAAGTATAATTTTTTAGTACAAAATCGGTTGTCAAAACTGCCCGTAGTAAAAAACTCCATTGAATCGCCAATGGCAACCAATGGTCTTCATACGACTCAATTGGACAATGAATGGGAACCCATTGAGATTTCCGCATTTTTCAATGGCGTATAGGAACGACCATTGATCAGTGAATGGATATTCATGGAAAAGTCACCATTGCCCAATGACGTCCATTGGACAGCAAATGCGGATGAACCAAATAATCACCATTACTCAATGATGCCCATTGGAAAGC
Source organism: Alloplasta piceator (assembly GCA_946863875.1). NCBI lineage: Eukaryota > Metazoa > Arthropoda > Insecta > Hymenoptera > Ichneumonidae > Alloplasta > Alloplasta piceator. Next base: position 9,799,045 of record OX333075.1, on the reverse strand, counting down.
AAATGCTGATGGACCGAGCTATCACCATTGCCCAATGGTGTCCAGTGGAAGGCAAATGCTGATGAACGAAATGATTAGCTTTACCCAATGATGTCCATTGGAAAGTAAATGCGGATGAACTTAATGATCAGCATTACCCAAAGATGTCCATTGGAAACCGCGTCGCGTTAGTTCCGAGACTTGGCGCGAGATGTCGCAGGACGGCAACCCGCTGAACTCCCATGCGGATTATGCGAGGAGTATGCTTATCTAGACGAGTGTGAGCACGGAATATTAGCAGAAGTCGGTGTCCAAAAAATCCATGCAAGGAGTTCTTGCCGACTGATGCCCAGGGGATAATCCCTATTCCGTTTGAAATGGGGAAGTCAATCCTCATTGGAAAATCCCTATTCGATTTCAAATGGGGAATTCAATGGCGAAAATGTCCTTGGGCAATTCGGCATTCATCTCCATTGGTTATTTTGGCAATGGGGAATGAATGGCGATTTTTCAATGGTGACGAATGGAGTTTTTTACTATATGAAAGAATCTCAATTGATTATCGCCATTCATTCCCCATTGCCTACAAAAACCAATGGAGATGAATGCCGAATTGCCTATGGGGATTTTCTTCATTGAATCCCCATAGGATAATCCCCATTCCGTTTCAAATGAGGAAGTCAATCCTCATTGGAAAATTCTCATTCGATTTCAAATGGGGAATTTAATGGTGAAAATCCCCTTAGGCAATTCGGCATTTTCATCTCCGTTGGTTATTTTGGCAATGGGGAATGAATGGGGATTTTTCAATGGCGACGAATGGAGTTTTTTACTACGGGTGTAAACGCGTTTTCCTCGAAACTACGTTTTTGAAATTTCGGGGAAGCACTGACTAAAAACTATTCAACCGATTTTCCTAAAAACTTTACCCGTTATTTGAGACACACATAGCTAAATACCTAACCATTGAAACATTCAATTTTTTAATAACTAATGAATTTTTTCAAACAATTTATCCAAAAAATTTGATTTCGAAGACCTTTTTGTTCACAAGTCCGCCATTTCGTTTATTTTTCCTCAAAATATGCATATTATAGGTTATTGACCTAGAATTAAGCCTACAAAACAATAATTTCTTTGGATTTTTTATTTCAAATGACTACGGAAGGTTGTGAGCTTCCCCGAAACAAGTCACCTTTTTTCAAGGACTCCGCTTTGACCTACAAAATCATAAACAAATTCATTTAAAATTAAGTAAACAAAATTTTTTTTGTACTCTTCAAGATACAAATAACAACATGTAAAAATTTCAAAATGATCGCATTTTATTTTGTTATTTTCAAAAAATTAATGACAAAACGTCGTAATTTCGGTCGTCACAGTGGACTACCTTAAGGGAGTTTGGGAATTTGAAAAAAAAAATTCTATCCCCGTATATTACCGATATGGATCATTAGTTCCATACTGTAAAATATATGTATGACGAATATGATAATTTACCCTTCATTGCCCACGAGAGAGCCCTCCTAGGAATTATTAATCACTCTCACTCACACTGCTCGAATACATTTTGCCAAGTGTTTCGCATTCCCTCCCGAGTATAATTTGTAATTATATTCGCATCGAAGTTTATAACAAAGTGCATTCAACGGACTTTTACGAGATATCTCCTCATTGACCCAAATTGCGACGCAAAATCGTTACGAGAATAAACGCAAATTTTTGTTGCCATTTTGAAAGTGTTCAATTTCATCTGAATCTCGCGAAAATGTATAAAAAATAATAATTTTGAAAATAAGTTAAAATTGTACTTTTTGTTAACGTCAATTTTTTATGAACAATCTTGAGAAACAAGAATTTCTTTACTTTCTCATGAAAAAGGAAATTCCTTCCTCGTGAAGGAAGCTTTATTTTATCATTTATTTGAAAAACGATCTTTTACACTGAATTTCCAAATTTTTTTGAAAATATTGATTTGGGGAAAATATGAGTGGTTTTAGTTTTGAAAGATCTCAAAATTTTCAGAAAGAGTTCTGAAGAACTAAATTTTTTTCTTTGTACTTATTTACTTTGTAAAAATGTTCAACTATAAACCTCAACTTTTTCATACAAATATAACAAGTAAAAAAAAGTTGATATTTAATTTTGAAAAATCCGAAGCAATGATAATTTTGTAATATTCGATTTTTTTTTTAAATGTGCATAATTATTTGTAATTTTTAAGCCAACGATTTGAAACTCTAATTAATATAATCAAATCACTAAAATTTATTTTTACCCTCGTTCATGATGTAAGATTTAAAAATAGAAAAAGCTCGATGCGATGTTTCCATGAAAAACTTCAAAAAAAGTTCTAAATCCTTAAACCTACCAACATCAAAAACGATCCCTCAACTGATTTGGTCGTGATCATCCTGAATTTGAACGTCTGAAAATCTTAAGAATGTTCAGTTTTACGGGGATAATTTTGATAGACTTGACAATTTAATGGGCTACCTCATAAGGCTGTCAAAATAGTGTGTTTCCTCATTTTTTATTTTGAAATTCGCATTGAAATATTTCTGTAAAAGTTTAGTATTTATAAAACGTAACATCTTCAAAATATTCAATAATTTTTGTATGCAAAAATAGATAATCATGACGGAGTTACTAAAATAAAAATTAAAAAATATATAAGAGGCGTTCCACGTCAAGTCAGCCACCCAATTTTTTGAAATCACCAAAAATCGCATACAAATTTTTAGAAAGTAGTTCCAACTATCAACAAAATTTGTGATTTTTTTCAGATTTTTAAATTACATTTTTTAGGCGGAAAAAAATACAAAAAATTTGTTTGTCCCATTTTGTAACTCGAATATTATTCACCGTACAAAAAAAAGAGCAGAACATAAAATTTAGGATTTTCAACGTGCTTTTCACTGAAATTTATCACAAACTCCTCCGAAAGCTCTATATGCAATTTTCGGAGCAAATAATGTTTTGATCTTTTTTTCCCACAATTGACATCTTCGATTCGTCTGTAGTCTTAACAGTTTTTTACTTGATATATTTACAGACTATTAAAAAAATGGGCGTAGTTGAGAATCCATTATTTCAGATGCATTTTTATTGATACAATCTATCATTATGGAGTGATTTAACAAAATAGTGTAGATATTGATAATTTATCATTATTAATCGTAGACAGGGAAAAATAATAAAATAATCTCGTTTTGATACAGTGAAGACGATTCCAGCAACAAAGAAGTATCATTGCTTTATTCGCAAAAATCATGCCCAAATCGAACTAAAAAAGTACTCATTGGCCATAGAAACGTCGGTGTACCCAAAGAGGGCGAATTAATTCTTTTTTGCAATCGAGAGACGTGATTAGCCTTTGACTCAAATTTGAATAGACTTTATCGGTGGTACATGGGTCCATTGATAATGTTTTTTAAAATGTACAAAAAGATATTTAAAAAAATAAAAATGAAAAAAGTTAAAAAAATTGAGAAAGTACAAAAAATAAACAAAAATGGGGGCTTTAGAAAATATCTATAGATAGTCTCAACCCCGTTAATGCACAGTGAAATTTGTGCATTCATTTGGGATGAAAAACACATGGGAGGGAATGGATTCTCCACTGAGCCAATTTTTTAATAGTCTGTAAATACATCAAGTAAAAAACTGTTAGAACTACAGACAAATCGAAGATGTCAATTCTGAGAAAAAAAATATCAAAACATTATTTGCTCGGAAAATGGCATATAGAGCTTTTGGAGGAGTTCGTAAAAAATTTCAGTGAAAAGTACGTTGAAAATCCCAAATTTCATGTTGTACTTTTCTTTTCGTACGATGAATAATTTTCGAGTTACGAAATGGAACAAGACAATTTTTTGTATTTTTTTTCCGGCTAAAATATGTAATATGAAAATCTGAAAAAAATCACGAATTTTTTCGACAGTTGGAACTACTTTATAAAAATTTGTTTGCGATTTTTTGTGATTTCAAAAAATGGGGTGGCTGACTTGACGTGGAAGGCCTCGTAAATAAAAATTTAAACAATATATAATCGTAACGGAGTTCCCGTAGTAAAAAACTCCATTCGTCGCCGTTGAAAAATCCCCATTCATTTCCCATTGCCAAAATAACCAACGGAGATGAATGCCGAATTGTCTAAGGGGATTCTCGCCATTGAATTCCCCATTTGAAATCGAATGAGGTTTTTCCAATGAGGATTGACTTCCCCATTTGAAACGGAATGGGGATTATCCTATGGGGATTCAATGAAGCAAATCCCCATAGGCAATTCGGCATTCATCTCCATTGGTTTTTGTAGGCAATGGGGAATGAATGGTGATCATCAATGAAGATTCTTTCATATAGTAAAAAACTCCATTCTTTACCATTGAAAAATCGCTATTCATTCCCCATTGCCAAAATAACCAATGGAGATGAATGCCGAATTGCCCAAGGACATTTTCGCCATTGAATTCCCCATTTGAAATCGAATAGGGATTTTCCAATGAGGAGAGACTTCTCCATTTCAAACGGAATAGGGATTATCCCATGGGCATCAGTCGGCAAGAACTCCTTGCATGGATTTTTTGGACACCGACTTCTGCTAATATTCCGTGCTCACACTCGTCTAGATAAGCATACTCTTCGCATAATCCGTATGGGAGTTCAGCGGGTTGCCGTCCTGCGACATCTCGCGCCAAGTCTCGGAACTAACGCGACGCGGTTTCTAATGGACATCTTTGGGTAATGCTGATCATTCAGTTCATCCACATTTACTTCCCAATGGACATCATCGGGTAAAGCTGATCATTTCGTTCATCAGCATTTGCTTTCCAATGGGCATCATTGAGTAATGGTGATCATTCGGTTCATCCGCATTTGTTGTTCAATGGACGTCTTTGGGCAATGGTGACTTTTCAATGGATATCCATTCACTGATCAATGGTCGTTCCTATACGCCATTGAAAAATGCGGAAATCTCAATGGGTCCCCATTCATTGTCCAATGGAGTCGTATGAGGACCATTGGTTGCCATTGGCGATTCAATGGAGTTTCTTACTACGGGTTACTGAAGTAAAAATTAAAAAAATTAAAAAATAAATGTTGGTATATTAGTTAATCTTTTGATTGATCGTGAGAATTTTCGAAATATGAAATTCCAAAAAAATAACTGATGTTCATAATGAGAATTTCTTTGCAATAAAATGAGCGTCTCTTATTGATGAAATAAAAACCTAACGTCATTAAAAAAATTCTGTAATGAAATACTCAATTTTTGGGGAAAAAAAGGCTTTTTCGATTTTGGTAATTTAGTATAATCATCTCATCCTGACTCGGGAGAGCTTTTATCGTATTCTTATAATTGACGGTACGAGATCGACATTAAAAATGGAATGGCTTAACGAGGTCAATGAGAGCGAGCTTGGAAGGACTCGGGAAGAGCCAAAGCTTGTTTCCATCATTCCTATAAAGTGAAATAAAGTGCATTGCACAATCTCCGTCTCTATCGTTTCCTCCATCCCCGTCCATTCGTCAATCTATCTTTCATCGGTCTTCTCTATGCTCTTTTGCTTCGGCCATTTCTTCCCTCTCGTAACCGGCATTTTCTACCCTCTTGCGCCATGTCCACCACCGAGGAACGTTCCTTTATACCCTGCTTGTATCTTTTACCCCGTAGTTTGCCTCTACCAACAAGGAGAAGTTGCCGGAGTGTTTGTTTGAGACTTGTGTACTCAAGCTCACGTATACAGCGAAGGATCATGGCCCTCCTTCTATCGTTTCCTACCTTCATCCCCTTGGCGATACTCGAGAGAGGACGAGGAGGAGAAAGTGAGACAGAGAGAAGAGTCCTCACTCAGCCACTCATTTATATGGGGCGTTCCATCCCAAATCAGACGGTTTAAAAAACTTTTTTTTTATTTTCTCATTTTTTTAAATATTTTTTAGTACCCATAAAAAGACCCTCCCTGTTAAATTTGGAAATTTTTTTTATTACCCGTTCACACGATATTAAATTTTTTTTTAAACCGCTCTTTTTTCGCTTTTTTCGTCATAACTTCTTTAATAATGTTTCAACTTGAGTGTTTTTTTTTTCAAAATTTTTGTTTTTATGGCCTTTTCAGAAAAAAAATACAAAATAAATATTCGACGTGTTTTTGAATAAGTTTTTTGAGTTCTTAACTTAATTTTTTTTTTAATTTTTTTTAAACTGCTATTTATTCAACAACTTTTTAAACCAGTCTGGTCGTGGATCCCCCATAATTAGTTTTCCCGATTTTTCTAAATTAATAAAAATTATTTTCTGTAAATTATTGTGAATATCAATTTTTGCTTCCTCATAAAGGAAGCTTTGGTTCGCGAAATTTGTTTTTTTCCGTTATTTTTATGTCAGTATGTTCAAAATGTCCCAAAACATCAGGAAATCACATTTTGAAAAAATGACCGGACGTATGTTCGTGTGTGTGTGTGTGTGTGTGTGTGTACACGCTTTGTGCTTTCCTTAAAATGAATATATATCTGGAGAACGCTTTGGGCGATCGATTAGAAATTTGGTAGACAAGTAGATTATGTATGTCCCTGTTTTCAGTGCAAATTTTTAAAAAATTGCAAAATAATTGTGCATTTGGCGGGATTTTGTATTTTCTGTAAATTGTTTGTTAGTCGTCTAACTTTCGTAATTTTGCAGTTAACACCCTATAATTTTATGTGCAGATACACTTTATAATAAGGACGGTTGGGATTGAATTTGGGAAAAATCGCTCAAGTGGTTCGGTTAAAAAAAAAAATTAACTTTTCGCAAGAAATTTGTAAGTTCTCTAACTTTTGTAATTTTGCATCGATCGAGCTGAATTTTTTTGTGACGATACATTCAATGACTTTGAAAAATAACACTGAATTTCATAAAAATCGCGTGAGAGGTTCGGTTAAAAAATTTTTTTTGTAACTTTATAAAAATTTTGTTAACGCTCCAACATTCGCATTTTTAGAAGTATCAAGTTAAAATTTTTTGCACGAATACACTATATGATCAGAATGGTTAGGGTTGAATCTGATGAAAAACGCTCAAGATGTTCGTTCGCAAACAATTTTTGAAATTTTCCAAAAATAATTGTTAACACTAAGTTTCCTAATTTAGCAGCTATAGAGCTCATTTCTTTAGCATCAATACACTGGACGACAAAAACGATTAATAATGTAATTGAACGGAATTGCTAAAAAATCATGCACATTTTTTTTATATTTTCTAGTACTCATCAAAAGACCCTTCCTGTTAAATTTGAAATTTTTTTTGATTACCCCTTCACACGATATTAAATTTTTACAAACCGCTCTTTTCTCTGTTTTTTATGGTCATACATTTTTTAATACTGGTCCAAATGAATGGTTTTTTTTCAAAATTTTTATTTTTTATGGCCTTTTCAGAAAAAAATACAAAATAAATATTCGACGTGTTTTTGAATAAGTTTTTTGAATTCTAAACTTATTTTTTTACATTTTTCATTTTAAACTGCCATTTATTCAACAACTTTTTAAACCAGTCCGGTCGTCAGCCCTCCATAATTACTTTTTCCGATTTTTAAAAATTAATAAAAATAATTTTCTGTAAATTATTCTAAATATCAATTTTTGTTATTGTATACAGTGTATAGTCTTTTTTTCATTATTTGAAATTTATTTTGACACTTTTTTATCGTTAACAGGTTCTTAAAATTAATAATTAATCGTTAAGTCTGTTTATGTATTCATAATAATGTGCAGAATTTTTTTTTTAATTTTCAAAAATCGAAAAAAATAGTAATTATGGAAAGCCCACGACCGGACTAGTCTTAAAAATTGTTGAATAAATAGTAGTTCAAAATAAAAAATTTTTTAAAAAATCAAAATACGCCCTCATATTTGAAAACACGATTCAAAGTTTTAAACTATGAAAAAACTTATTTAAAAACACGTCGATTATTTTTTTTTGTATTTTTTTCTGAAAAAGCGATAAAAAAACAAAAATTTTGAAAAAAAACTCAATTTCAGCCATTATTAAAGAAGTTATGACTAAAAAACCGAAAAAGAGCGGTTTTTTTAAAATTTAATATCTTTTGAACGGATAATCGAAAGAATTTCAAAATTTAACAGGAAGGGTCTTTTGATGGGTACTAAAAAATAATACAAAGTTGAGGAAATTGAAAAAAAAAAATTTTTTAACCGTCCGATTTGGGATTGAACGCCCCATATGTACTTTGCTTTTCTCGAGCCGATACGGAATAATGGGCACGCGTCTGCGCCCTCTAACGGTAAAGGAAATTAACGGAGAACAGATAAAGAGGGCCCTTCCTTTTCAATACTGCAAATACCCCACTCTTAGATATCTCTATATCTATAGATGATATATATCTCGAGTATTGTGTGTACTTTGGATTTCAGCCTCTTGCGAGGAAAAAGAAGTGCCCTCTTCCATCGCAAAGCAATATGGGTTCCATTAAAGATGAATGAAGGAAAAATTTATAACGAAGAAAATGCGTTTCAATGAGAAATCCTTCAAGAAAAACTCTCTCAAGCACGAGATAAAGTTAAATGAGATTGTTCTATTTTTTTTTATCGTTTTTCTTCTTCTCTTATCCAAAATAACCATTTCTGCACTTTAAAAAACTCATAATAGTTGCCATTTTATTTTATTGAAGACGATCTCGCAACCCTTCGAATTTATGGTGAAAAAATGAAAACTAAATTCTTCTGTTAATTTGAAAATTGAAAAATAATGAGTTTTATACTTTCTGATTTTTTTTTTTGATTTTTTTAATAATTCTACTTTTGTTACTATTGGGTAAAATCGAATTTATTTTATATTGAATACCGGAAATAGGACTGAAATGTTCTTTTTTTGAAATCATTTTTCTCCTTTAAAAAAAAAACTGACTGCATTTTTAAAAACTCATAATGGCTGCCATCTTATTTTATTGAAGAGGATCTCGCAACGATTTGAATTTACAGTCAAACAAGAAAACTAAAATCCGCTTTTAATTTAAAAATTAAAAAGTAATAAGAGTCTTATACTTTTGGAATTTTTCTTTATTTTTTTAATAATTCAACTTTTGTTACTATTGTGTAGAATAGAATTTATTTTCTATTTAATGCCGGAAATAGGAGTGAAATGTTCTATAATTAAAAATCGTTTTTCTCCTTCTTTTCTCCAAAAAAACGTTATTGCACAACGTTAAAAAATAAAAACTAAATTCCTCTTTTAATTTAAAAATTAAAAAGTTATCAGAGTTTTATACCTTCGGAATTTTTTTTTATTTTTTCAATAATTCAACTTTTGTTACTATTGTGTAAAATCGAATTTGTTTTTTGTTTGATACTAGAAATAGGACTGAAATGATCGATTTTTTATCGTTTTTCTTCTTTAGTAAAAATAAAAAATAAAAAATAACTGCACTTTTAAAAATTCATAATGGCTGCAATTTTATTTTATTGAAGAGGATCTGCCTTTGAATTTATGGTCAAAAAATGAAAACAAAATTCTTCTTTCAATTTCAAAATTATAAAGTTATCAGAAATTTATACTTTGGGATTTGTTTGTTTGTAATAATTCAACTTTCGTTACTATTGTGTAAAATCGAATTTATTTTATTTAATACCGCAAATAAGACTGAAATGTTCTTTTTTTAAAAATCGTTTTTCTCCTTCTTTTTTCGAAAAAAACATTACTGCACTTTTAAAAACTCATAGTTGCCATTTTATTTTTTTGAAGAGGATCTCAAAAAATCAAAACTAAATTTTTCTTTTAATTCAAAATGTAAAAAGTTATCAGAGTTTTATACTTTCTGAATTTTTTAAAATAATTTTTATAATAATTCAACTTTCGTTACTATTGTGCAAAATCGATTTTTTTTTCTGTTCAATACAAACCGGAAATAGGACTGAAAATTCTTTCAAATTATGATGCCTGGACCAAACGAGAGGCTAATTATCTTTCCAGGGGGTTAAAATTTTCCGAAGAAAAAAATTCGATTATTATACGTTTCCTCGAGAAAATTTGACTCTCGGGAGGAAGTGATTCGTCAACGTTCCATGACAGTTGTACATGCCCAGCGGGTCTGCCCATTAATGTACCAATGTCGATGAAACCCCCGTCGTGAACCAACCAAAAATTTTCTTCTTCCAACCAAACATGTATTTTTTTCTTTCCAGGGCCAAGAAGAAGGATACCGATGTCAAAATACCTACAATCGTACATAGCCCACAAAATTACACTTTGCCTGAAAAAACTTATTGTCAACCATTCCATAAATTATAAAACCTCTTGAAACTCTTTTATCCTTTTAGAGTGAAAATCATTACAGATTTCAGAATAAAAAAACTGTTTATTGGCAGTATTTTTACTTCAAGGAACTTGTTTGGTACTTGAAATAAAGGAATTTTGAGCGTAAGAGTACTTGAAGATAAGGTTTCGCCAATTAAGGTAATTTGAAAGGACTTTTAGGTACCTTAAGGACCTCTTCTCTCTGTCTCTGTTACTCTTTCCCTTAATAAGAATAGTTCAAGTATCGAGAACTCAAAGGACTAAATAAAAGTCATCAAATAAGTCAAGGATAGGTTATTAAATATTTAAGGGGTAACATCACTCTAGGATTTTGGAAAAATCGATTTCTTTTAGGCTTAAACTATACTTTAGGGTCATAAAAATAATATCCAGTTGGTTCTATAGTAAAAAAAAAAACAAATTAAAGCGCGCCACAATCACATTCTCTACAGAAATCCGTAGACATTTTTAGATTTCATATCAACTTTTTCGTTCATAAACAATTCACTGCTTATTTTTTGGCCAAAAATTATTATAGTTGTTTTCAAAAATACACCATTTTTACAAAATTTAATTTGAAACAAAACACCTACGTACACTGCGACCTCGATAATCGGAATTGTGCGGGACCGGCTCTTGCAAGAAGTGGGGTTGCGCACATTGCACAGAACCGTCTCTGCGCCGCTGGTGGCTGACGGCGGCCTGACGCGATTGGCTTGGCGGTTCTCCCACTACGCTGCAATTGCAAAGATCGAGGTACTGAGAATCGAGGTCGCAGTGTGCTTCCATAGCCAATAGTTTATTGGTTATAGAATTTTTTAAATTTTTTGTTCCAGTTTTTATACTTTACTAGAAATTTCTCACTGCCATTTTGTATCGAAACGATAATTTTTTTTTTCGTTCTTCAATATATGTTAAATGAACCCTCCAAAGAGAAATACGTTTCCTTTTTGCATACTCCCAAAATAAATTGTCAAAGTTAGGCCTCTTTTGACTGCTAAAGTGGGGTCATCCGTCAAGTTAATGTGAGTACTTGAAGTACATTTACATGATATTTGTACAACAAATTAAATTAACAAAGATTAATAACTGTGAAATTACAAAAGATAGATCTTGTTCCATCATTATTCAACTATTTTGACATTTTGTTGAGACAGCTCCAAATAACTATTTCAAAATTAATCATTCTTGTCACTTGATTCAAATATACAAAATCAGTGAAATCTTATTGATTATCTTATTGACTACTTCGGGGCTGAAAATAAAAATTCAACAATTCCAAAATTGAATAAAATTAAACCTATACTTTGCAAACAATTGAAAATCTCGCCAAAAAAGCGTCCAATAATTTTCAAAATAAATCGCGCAAAATGTTCAGTCTCAAAAAATAAAAAGATGCGTCTGACCGATGGATGAAAATGGACTTTTTAAAGAAAGCCCGCATATTTATGCTGCACAAAGATGGGGCAACATTTTCAAAAGATTTTGAAAATTTGCGGGATGATTCCAAACCGCATTTTCATTATTTTCTCTCTTATAGGAGCACCCCTCCATCGAATAATGGACGGTAATAATGGAGTTTTTTTTATTCTTTTTTTAATTTTCATTCCCGCAGGAAATTCGTGCTGTGAGACCGCGCTATCCCCACGTGAAGTCTTTCACAGGGTGGGCTCGATCTTTTCTTCTCCTTCGTCTCTATAATATAATGTGCCATCACAGACCCGCCTATCCAGGCCCTGTATAAAGATTTTTGGATGCTTTTCGGCCCCCTTCGGCGAAACTCAAAAGCCCTCACATAGCGCCCTCGATCTCTTCCCATTCTTTCTCTCCTTTGCTCGGTGACACTATTTGTCACCTGATGATGACCACACGCTCACGATACATATATATATATATATATATATATATATATATATATATATATATATATATATTTGTATGTATATATAGCCACTTGTGTGTGGTCTCCCATCTGGCGATTTCTTGCACATACTGTACCTAATTCGTTCATTGGGAGGCTGCTGATGTTGCTTCTGTTCAGCGTCTTGTATTTCCTCATAGGAGAAAGCCAGCAAAAATGGAGCGCCCAAAAAAAAGTTTGACTTGTCAAAGTTTCAAACTTCACAAATTTCCTTGTTCCTCACATTAAAAAAAAAACACATTTTTTAAACATTCCTAGTATGATAAAGGACATTGAAGCAGAGTTGTAAATAATGCATTACTCTATTTCATTACCCATTACATTGCATAGTGTGAAATGGACAAGTGTGTCATTACAAAATACAAGAGCAATGTGTAATGGATGCATGTGCCATTGCAAATAAAAAAAGTAATGTGCAATGGATGATTGCTCCAGTGTTGTGAAAATAGTAATGTAAGAGTAATGCATTACCCATTACTTTAAACAATGTGTATTGAATAAATTTTTCATTAGAAATTACAAAAGTAACGTGTAGTTAATATATGTTTCATTACAAATTAAAATAGTAATGTGTAATGGACGGGTGTTCCATTACAAATAAAAAAAGTAATGTTTAATGTATTCATGTTCCATGACAAATTACAAAAGTAACGTGTAATGGATGCATGTACCATTGCAAATAAAGAAAGTAATGTGTAATGGATGAGTGCTCCAGAGTTGTGAAAATAGTAATGTAAAAGTAACGCATTACCCATTACTTTAAACAATGTGTATTGGATAAATTTTTCATTACAAATTACAAAAGTACCGTGTAATGAATGAATGTTTCATTACAAATTAAAATAGTAATGTGTAATGGATGGGTGTTATTATAAATTTAAAAAAAGTAATGTGTAATGTATGCATGTTCCATTGCAAATAATAAAAGTAACGTGTAATGGAAGTATGTGCCATTACAAATTAAAAAAAATAACGTCTAATAAATGAGTGCTCCATTACAAATTACAATTGAAAAAAAGTAATTTGTAGTGGAGAATATTTCATTAACAAATGTGTTTTTACCAGAATTTGGAGCAGCTACTATTTTGAGTATTTTGCTTAAAGGTAAGTCTATTAGTGTTTCAATGAAAATAATTTGTGTGCATCAAGTTTTTGTTAACTTTACTATCGTAGTGGTAAATGTATGAACAGTGAATTTTTTGAAGTAATTTTTACTCCATTGTTGTAAAAATTACAATTCAAGAATGGCGAATGAAAATTACTCCAAAAAATCACTGTTCATACATTTACAAGTACAATAGTAAAGTTAACAAAAACTTGCTGCACACAAATTATTGTAATTGAAAAATTAATAGACTTACATTTGGGCAAAATAGTACTTGCTTCAAATTGTCGTAGAAACACTAATTTGTAATGGAATATTCTGTACTACAAATTACTTTTTTTTAAATTGTAATTTGTAATGAAGCACTCATTCCTTGCACCTTATTTTTTTTATTTGTAATGACACATGCAAACATTACACATTACTTTTTTATTTGTAATGGAACATTCATTCATTACACGTTACTTTTGTAATTTGTAATGGAAAACTTATCCAATACACATTGTTTAAAAGTAATGGGTAATGGATTACTTTTACATTACTATATTCACAACTCTGTATTGAAGTAAAAAAAATATCCCAAAAATTGAGAAATAAGTCTTAAGGAACCTTCTCCACGTTTTTTGCGAAAATTCACAGGGATCAGTTGGGCTAATTATAAATTTGTCACTTAGACGTTTCAACGAGTATAAAAGTTATTATTTATTAGCCAATTATCGATATTCGTTTATCCTGATGATATTTGTTTATACTGATAAATGGTAATAACAGTTTTCCAATTTCCACCATTTTTTGAGTGATCCATTTTGCCCCACTTTCTCTTATAAGCTTCTCTATTCTTCCTTCGCAGTTTCCTCATATGCTCCGATTTTCCGTGGTGAATGGAAACCCGACCGAGTCGAAAGAAAAGTCATTTCGGCATTCGAAATGCTACGACTTTTCCTGCCAGACAAACATTTCGACTCTGGCTCGAAATTGACTTGTCACTTGAAAAAGTTTATTTACTGAAATCGATTATTCATAATCCATGATTGTTAGTCGAATATTTCTTTGAAAATAAATTCATTTTTAAACTTGCGAATTTCAATCTCGAAAATTTGTTGTAGCGACGATAATTAAATTATTTTCAAAATTAAATGTTAAATTAAAAAACTTTTCAGATCAATCAATGATTCGATAAAATTTTCCAACTTTTTACACCCTTCTTTTCTTACGACCCTGAACAAAAGTTTTTTATATCATTATTGTTATTTTGCAAATGTAAAAATTGTTTTTTTAGCGTGACGTTCATGCTGTAATAACAATTAAAATAGACTTCTATCTCTTCATAATTATATTTTATATAATTTATTATATAAAATTTTATTATATATATTATTATATATATTATATATATTATTATATATATATTATATATATTATATATTTATTTTATTATAATTTTTAATTTTTATGCATTATCGTGATTGAAATATTGGATAAAATATCATGGATGAAATATTGATTTCAATATCCCGTAGTAAAAAACTCCATTGAATCACCAATGGCAACCAATGGTCCTCATACGACTCCATTGGACAATGAATGGGGACCCATTGAGATTTCCGCATTTTTCAATGGCGTATAGGAACGACCATTGATCAGTGAATGGATATCCATTGAAAAGTCACCATTGCCCAATGACGTCCATTGGACAGCAAATGCGGATGAACCCAATGATCACCATTACTCAATGATGCCCATTGGAAAGCAAATGCTGATGGACCGAACGTTCAGCATTGCCCAATGGTGTCCATTGGAAGGCAAATGCTGATGAACGAAGTGATCAGCTTTACCCAATGATGTCCATTGGGAAGTAAATGTGGATGAACTGAATGATCAGCATTACCCGAAGATGTCCATTGGAAACCGCGTCGCGTTAGTTCCGAGACTTGGCGCGAGATGTCGCAGGACAGCAAGCCGCTGAACTCCCATACGGATTATGCGAGGAGTATGCTTATCTAGACGAGTGTGAGCACGGAATATTAGCAGAAGTCGGTGTCCAAAAAATCCATGCAAGGAGTTCTTGCCGACTGATGCCTATGGGACAATCCCTATTCCGTTTGAAATGGGGAAGTTAATCCTCATTGGAAAATCCCAATTCGATTTCAAATGGGGAATTCAATGGCGAAAATGTCCTTGGGCAATTCGGCATTCATCTCCATTGGTTATTTTGGCAATGGGGAATGAATGGCGATTTTTCAATGGTGACGAATGGAGTTTTTTACTATATGAAAGAATCTCCACTGATTATCGCCATTCATTCCCCATTGCCTACAAAAACCAATGGAGATGAATGGCGAATTGCCTATGGGGATTTTCTGCATTGGATCCCCATAGGATAATCCCCATTCCGTTTCAAATGGGGAAGTCAATCCTCATTGGAAAATCCTCATTCGATTTCAAATGGGGAATTCAATGGCGAAAATCCCCTTAGGCAATTCGGCATTCATCTCCATTGGTTATTTTGGCAATGGGGAATGAATGGGGATTTTTCAATGGCGACGAATGGAGTTTTTTTACTACGGGTATATCTATTGAAATCAATATTTCATCACTCATCTTGTTTTTATGATATTGAAATTTTTCGAAATTTATTTATTACTTCGTGAGTTCCAACCCCAAAGAAGTCCTCTAATAAATAGATTTTTTTAATTTTCCCCAACAGCCCAAAAATTCAAAAAATGTATAATTTAATTGAATTTAGTGAAAAATTTACCGATGTTTTTGGTTTCGTTAAATATTTGCTTGAATTTTCTTAAATTTTCATAAATTTTCAAATAAAATTATTGGCACTGTTATTATGATTAAAAATAAATATTTTATCGTCGCGTGACATTTATGTGATAATAGAGTATAAAATAAAAAATTCGCGAAGAGTATATACATCAGCCATGTTTATTCCAAGATGACTATATTACTCAGTCTGTGACTTTTACCCTCCGAAGTATCTCGTGTTTCGTTTTTTTTTCGGGCTTTATTTATGCGCATTTATTTCTGAACGCGGTGCATTTTTCTGTTTATTATTATTTCGCATAACAGGAGGAAAAAGCACAGAAGCGCGCGTGCTGGAATTTTTTTGCAACTCTTTGGTCTTCGTTGTGGAAGGGTGAGAGATATACAAAAGTGTAAGGAAACGAGAAGGGGTTGAGGCGCAAGGGCGGTGAACATATGACTGCGAGACGGCTCCGGGTGGAATGTAAAATAAGATACGATGCCTCGAATGAATGGCAGATATTTTATACAAATACATATTAAAATACGGCAGGCATTCTTCAACTGACAACCCCGAGACGAAATTTTCCGTTCGCCATTTTAACATCTTATACGGTAAAAACGATTATTATGAAAATTTGCATCCCTCGAGGTCATTCAGATTTCTTGAAAAAAAAATTCATTATCTACATTTTACGTGCTTGAAACTTTTAATGAATGCCTTGAAAATAATTATAACTATCTCCACAAAAATGGAAATTAAAAAAAAAATTATTAATCAATATTTTCTGAGCATTTTGACTGCAAGTCTTGATGCAGTAAAAATGTGATTGTTATGAAAATTTTCATCCCTTGAAATCCTTCAGATCTCTTGAAGAAGAAAAAAACATACATTATTTACATTTTTACATGTTTGAATTTTTTAATGAATGCCTTGAAAATAATTATAACAATCGTCGTTAAAACAAATTAAAATATAATAAAAATACAAATTAAAAAAATAAAATAATTGATCAATATTATCTGAACTTTTTGACTGAAAGCCTTGATGCAGTAAAAAAGTGATTATTATGAAAATTTGCATCCCTCGAAATCCTTCAGATCTCTTAAAAAAGAAAAAAACAAACAAAATTTACATTTTTACATGCTTGAATTTTTTAATGAATGCCTTGAAAATAATTATAACAATCGTCATTAAAAAAAATTAAAATATAATAAAAATACAAATTAAAAAAATAAAATAATTGACTAATATTTTCTGAGCTTTTTGACTGCAAGTCTTGATGCAGTAAAAAAGTGATTATTATGAAAATTTGCATCCCTCGAAACCCTTCAGATTTCTTGATAAGAAAAAAAATACATAACTTTTAATGGATGCCTCGAAAATAATTATGAAAATCATCATTCAAAAAAAATAAAAAAATAAGAATAGAAATTTATAAAATAAAATAATTGATTAATATTGTCCGAGCTTTTTGACTGCAAGTATTGATGCAGTAAAGAGTAGAACGTTAATTAAATTTTCGTAAAATTTGTTTAAATCCTAGGAACTATGGTTCATAAAAAAATGGCAAAATGGAAATTGTATATTTTTTTGGAAAAGTTCCTCACGCTTGAGATGAGAATATGTATTTTTATATGCGCTGTATAAAATGAATACAATATATGTGCAGTTTATTGGAGATGCATGAGAAATCTGCATCGATGAAACGCTCTCGAAATTATTTGCGTTTGAATTACTCCCGGGCATTCAGAAATTCCGATAACCACCGTTTTCCCAGTTATGGCACACAGCACGGATTTTCAGGTATTCTCGTTCTCTATTCTCCCTCTCCTTCTCTCATAATATACATCATCCATAAGTTCACGTGTATATCTGTATCGACGATTATAGGCTATCAGTGCACATGCAGGACTGAATACGCACACATACATGTAATGCAAAAATTTGAGGTCAAATATTGTGGAATATTTTCAATGCTCGTTCACACGTTTGCGGGAGCATCCATACGTGATTAAATTGAAAAAAAAATTGATTACAGACATTTCGACCATCGGAAAAAAAATTGGATGCAGACAATTGAATTTTTTCGCATTGAATTGTTTTTTATTACTCGCAAAACGTGAAATTATAGAGGAATATACAACGACCCCGATTACCCCGCGTTTTTTGGTAATCGCTCTGAACGCGTTTTATTCAGTAAAAAAAATTCAACGAAGTGGAAATCCTTTTCGAATAAAACCAAGTATGTTTTGCTCAGTGACCATCATTACCCGCAAATTGAGAGTAGCTAAGAATTCTCATCGGTAAAATAATTATAAACACATTAATGTCTATCAAGCAGCAAATTAGTGTTGATAGAAAAAAATACTTGACTATGAATTAATAAAATGACTGAAAATAAACAAAATCTGAAATCAATGTTTTCGTTCATTTATTTTTAAATTCTTTCGCAAAACAATCAGAGGCAATATTTCATTTTTTTGCTGGTGAAAATCGATAACTTTATTAATTCTCATATTTGTAATGCACTATTCGTTATGAGGTTATATTTAAATGAATAAATTATCGTGCAAAGTACAATCCACCGATTTTCATCAAGAAATATTTAAACAAATGTTTCCATTGTTCCTGTCATGTATTTTAACCATCGTATTTTTGTAAAGTGCCGGAAAATAAATCAGAAATAAATAATTGAGTTACTCTACCGCAAATTGTTTTCAATCTTTCACGAAATTTAAATTTATAAACAAAAAAATGTTTCTATTGAATATATCAATGCTTGACCGCCATTAACCGCATTTTCGATAATTTCGTCCACTCCAATGTATTCATGATGAATGATAAGCCGGATTTTCTAAAAACATGAATATAAAATTTTCTTTTCCACGGACAAGCATTTTCATGAACATTTATCAATAAAGTTCAATAACAACGGTCGATAATAAAGGAAACAACGTTATTACACAGCTCTTTCGTTCAGTGACCATCATTACCCGTAAATCTTGCTTAGCCATTCTCACAAAAAAATGGATGAATACATAAAATTCTTCATAATTTGAAGAAGAAAAAAAATCCGACCTAACTTTTTAGGGTGGTCCATTATGCCCCAGGTATCGCGGATCGGCCCAAAGAGGAGCCAATACATCAAATTTATGATAATTTGACAGAAACCAAAAATCTTTTTTTTTTTACCAAATTTTGGAGGGGGCCTTTGTGACCCAGGGGGGCCGTCGTGCCCCACCCTTCCCTATGTATATGAATCTTTGAAATCATGTTGGATTTGCAATCACTGAAATCATACACGAAATCACGTGGAGTCAGACCCTTTGAAATCATTTGTCCACCAAGCAAGTGAATGGCGCCTCGGACGATACCCTGTCTTGTGTTTCATGTGTTTCAACTACCGTGGAACAATATCGAGCTTGAATGCGGTAATGCAATTTCGAAAGCTTGGCAATAATGATGCCGACGTTATAGTGGGTCACACGTGGAATAATCGATTTTCCATCGTCGAACAATGGCAAAGGTCGTAGATTAAAGCGCGGAGGGAGTCGTGGCGCGAGCATGGCAATGGAACGTCCGTGTATATTATAGGGGATCGTTCCAACGCGCGCCAATAAGTGGCTCTTCATTTACCTATGGGTAATAGACCCCGCGAGGTTTATAGAACCTTTCCTACCTTAAGGTTGCCCATATAGCCGTCTAAATATATACAGGATGTCCCGGAAGTGAAGGTCAATGCCGTGAGGGTAGATTCGTGACATAATATGGAGTAGAAAAGTCCTTTGCCATTTTTTGATATTTTGAAGCCCTGAATTATTATTGATTTTTTTTAATCAGCCAATGAGATGCGCGCGTGGAGGCGAGCCGTGCCCCCACCATGCCTACCCTCGCGCTCGCCGGTGTGAGCGATCCACGCGTCTCATTGGCTGATTTAAAAACTCAATAACAATTCAGGGCTTCGAAATATCGAAAAATGGCAAAGGACTTTTCTACTCTATATTACGTCACGAATCTACCCTCACGGTATTGGCCTTCACCCCTGGGACACTCCGTATAAATGTGTGTGCGGGTGTGTATACAGTAACACAATACTTTGCCATGCAGTTGGGTGCAGTTGGGAAGGTAGAGGGGTCTGATGGCGTTTCTGCCATCGTCCCTTGAAACCAGAGTGCATAGGAAAAGCTCCAAGACGCTTTCTTGGTGAGCTCGTGCGCTCGACTCCAGTCGAGCAAATAATGGCCCGACTAATGGAGTATTTGCTCGGAATATCACGGCTCGATTCAATCTGCCGTTTAATTTTCCACTTTCCGTAACAATACACACGCGCAACTCGATACGTTCGTATATATGCACAGGCCTGGAGTTTGGGGACGCGTCCCCGAGCGTAACGTTTGCGGAATTATCCATGAAAATGCACCCCGAAACCAAAGAAACACAATAAACACAATGTAATGGACGAAAATTTGTTGACTCTGGAAGTGGATGGTCCAATTAGCCTATTTGGCGATGCCGGGGCCATGTAACCTTTGATCCTTTTCCGGTGGACGCGGATTTTACAACAAATTTGAGAAATCAAACAATTTTGACATTTCACTGTTTGACTTCCTGTTGAAAGCTATTATTTCGTGACATTTTTTGGTTGACGCTTTCCGGGCAAGTTTCATTGCTCATGTGAAGAAATAAATGACCGGAAATTTATGTTAACAGATGTAATAGTTGACAAGCATTGCTAAGAATTTAACAAAAATTACTTGAGAAGATTTGGTGAAATTAAAATATTTTTTTAAAGATGTCTGTAAATACTCTAGTTTCAATTTACAATTTAGAATTTTTTACATGAATTTATTGGGTGTCTAGCGGAACAGTTTTTGAGTTTGGGGAAAATCGTTTCGGGGATTTAAATTCGGAAAAATTTGGAGAAGTTTTTTTTGTAAAGATGCTGGATGATAGGATTGGGTGTAATTTAATTTAGCAAGAATCGGTTGAGAGGTTCAGTCTTCGTGTAATTTTGAAAAAATCGATCAACTTTCTTGCGAACATCTCAATTGCCGCAGATTCCCAGCTGATGATCTTACAATGGTTGGTATTGACTTTCTCAAAGTCACTTAAAAAGTGTAGATTGTGAGGAAAAAATTGATTCTAAAAAATTTTAGCCTACTTCCGATTACAAGGAAATTTTTATATTAATTTTAAGAATTCTGGGTCAAAAATAATAATTCTCAATTACGCCTCACATTTTTTAAGAATTTTAAATCAAATTAAATGTTATAAAACGCTCTAATTTCTTAATTTTGCCATCGCTCTTCAATCTTTCAAAATTCAATGAAGCTATTTTAATTGCTTAGTTAAGAAAATACAGATTCTGCAAATTTAAAAGATTATTTTCATTTTTTTACCGCCAATATTGATTATTTTAGTAATGTAAAGCCAGAACTCCCCTTAAGGCGGTATTCTGATCTGGAGACATACATTTGGAGCGTTTTGTCGAGCTCGATTTAAAAAAAAAAAACAAATTTCTAATCATTCTTTTTTTACGACATATTGATTAATATTTTGACAATAATCATAAAAAATATCGAGAAAAAATAATGAAAATTAAATAAGTTATAAGCTGGTAAAATTGAGGGTAAAAAAAGTGGTGTACTAGCCGACACAATTGCAGCCTTTCTAATCATCCGATATAAAATTTAAAAAAATATTCTTAATTAGTAAGAATGTCGTTATGGCCCCTACCTCAGAGAAAACGTAAAAAAAAATCGCAAAATGGCGGCTGTCTGAACAAAAAAAGGCGTTTTCGATTCTTTTTTTCATAGTTTTTAATTTTTTTAAAATAATTTTAATACAAAAGTGGTAGGGGCGATAGAGAGTTATACATTGAACATCGGTAAAAAATTTGAAGTAAATCGGTTGAGTAGAACTTGAGATATCGTGTCAACCGTGCTGAGAAAAGTAGTTTTGAGAAAAACGTCTATAATCAGATTTGTTCCGACGTGACGAGCGTAGTTGCTGCGTCACTAAAATAGCTATAGCTCCGTAAATTAATGGAATTTAAAAATTTTCTTTCGAGGGTACCTTCTTAAAGGTCTAAACTTTAAGAATATGCAAAAAAAAATATTTTTACAAAATTCTGGACCAGAATACCCCCTTAATGTTACGCTCCGATGTGACGAGCGTAGTTACGGCGTCACTAAAATAGCTATGACTCTGTAAATTATGGAATTTGAAAATTTCCTTTCGAGGATGTATTCTTAAAGCTCTAAACTTTAAGAATATGCAAAAAAATTGATTTTTTCTAAATTCTAGACCAGAATACTCCGTTAAAGTCACGCTCTAGCGTGACAAGCGCAGTTACTGCATCACTAAAATAGCTATAAATCCGTAAATTATGGAATTTGAAAATTTCCTTTCAAGGATGTATTCTTAAAAATTTTAACTTTAAAAATATGCAAAAGAAATTATTTTTTCCAAATTCTAGACCAGAATACCCCGTTAAGTTACGCTCCGAGGTGACAAGCATAGTTGCTGCGTCACTAAAATAGTTATAGTTCCGTAAATTATTGGAATTTGAAAATTTCCTTTCGAGGATGTATTCTTAAAAATTTTAACTTTAGAAATATGCAAAAAAAATTGATTTTTTCCAAATCCTAGAACAGAATACCCCGTTAAAGTTACGCTCCGACGTGACAAGCATAGTTGCTGCGTCACTAAAATAGCTATAACTTCGTAAATTATTGAAATTTTAAAATTTCCTTTCGAGGATACATTCTTAAAGGTCTAAACTTTAAGAATATACAAAATTGATTTTTTCTAAATTCTAGACTGGAATACCCCGTTAAAGTCACGCTCTGACGTGACAAGCATAGTTACTGCGTCACTAAAATAGCTATAATTCTGTAAATTATGGAATTCGAAAATTTCCTTTCGAGGATGTGTTCTTAAAAGTTTTAACTCTAAAAATATGCAAAAAAAATTGATTTTTTCCAAATCCTAGACCAGTATACCCCGTTAAAGTTACGCTCTGACGTGACGGGCGTAGTTGCTAGGTCACTAAAATAGCTATAACTCCGTAAATTATTGGAATTAAAAAATTTATTTATGTTCTTAAAGGTCTAAACTTTAAAAATTTACATAAAAAATTAATATTTTTTTAAATTCTACACCAGAATACCCCCTTAAGCCTTCCCCAATAGAAATCTTGTTGAGAAGGAGATTTTGAAAATTAGGCGTTTCAGTTGATCAAGAATCCATCATATAAAGAGTGCTCTCACTAGTATGTAACAACAAATCACATCTCACAACTATACACGTATGACCGTTGCGGGAGTATTTCCACCGTTAATTTTTTATTACGAACCACGACCGAGCTAACTCGCGTCACGACATGTACACGTATCACGTCAGGCCAATAAAGTTTTTTGTAACGAGAAAGGCAGTTCTTTTTTTATTTATTTTTGTTGCCCCCGCGAATGGGAGCTTTTCTTTACGGTCTATCACGTTACTACGAGAAGAAACGCGATGCACATAATGTAGAAACGCGAATCGCGTAAAACCCGAGGAATAAATGCCCACAATTGAAAATAAAAACTTAAAAATAAAGGTAATATCGACGAAACATGAAATTGTACCCGTAAATTACTTTCCGTCAAACGACCCCGATTACCCGACATTTTCTAGTCATTCTATTGAATCCAATTTATCTGTCAGTAACGTTCGTTTAAATGGAAATTGTTTGAAAAAATAATCAGCATAAATATTTACTTAAAATCGAGGATCTTTGTGAAATTTTTTCAAAAAGTTTAGAGAATAATAAGGCGGATAATACGAATAACAAAGGTGACCCTTTTCGCATGATGACCATCATTACCCGCAAAGTGTGATTAGCTAATAATTCTCATCGATAAAATAATTTTAGATACATCAATGTCAATCAAACTGCAGCTCAGGCTCAAAAAACGAAAAAAAAAATTGATTATGAATCAATAAAAATGATAAATAATTAAAATCAGAAATCAATATCTTCGATTATTTCTTTCCAAAATTTTTTTTCAAGAGAGTCATTTTTTTTTGTCAGTGAGAAATTCAATTACAGATTTACATCTTTCATAAATATTTTTCGTTGTAATTTTATATAATCAAATGAATGAATGACTAAAATATTAAATTAGGAAAAATATGTAGAAATATTGAAATTTGAATTATTTCACTTCTAATAGTTATTGTTTTCTCACAGAATTTTAAATTATGGGCAAAAATAGTTTTCCATTGCATATCGAAGAACTACTGCGACCCTCATTACCCGCATTTTCTGACAATTGTGTTTAGGCTAATTTATTTATTTATTGTTTCATTTATTTATTTGTGTCTTTATTTAACATTGAGGATCGCTGCACAAGAGGTTTTTTTTTTACTACCACAAATGGGAGCTTTTTTTACGGTCTGTAATGTAACTACCTGATGTAACGCCCTCAGCTTTGAATGTAAAAACGTAAGTGCCACAAAATTGATTCCCTCCATTTCAATAACAAAAAAAAACGTAATATCCATCCTTGAATCTCGTGCAATTATGTAAATGAAGCCCTGAAATTCCGAGAATGTTGGTAAACTCTAAATCCCTCATGAAATCCCAATGAAAAAGAAAAGTCAATTTCACAAATCAATTTATTTCCAATCAAATACGTTTCCATCTAATTAAAAAGAGAAACAAAAATAAGATCGATGGATAATAAATATGTTTTGGGGAAATGCTTTCAATCTCGTCAGATGATCAATTTTTAATCGAGTCGAAGAAAAATCATCGCAATTGGTCTTTGGGGTTGAAAAATTGGAATATTTTTGCGACTGTTTCGAAAATTGCAAATTTTCAATTTTCATTCCAATATGAATGGAGCTTTTTTATTTGCTCTATTTTGCCAGGAGAATCGTGGTGAATTAATCCGCGATATCGGGAATATCATCAGCCCGTAAACGTTTGCTCAAAATACATCAAATTCAAGTGGTGAACATGATGACCCTTTTAAAATATCATATTGGTTCATTCACACCTTGAATAGCCTTTCGTGTGGCGCGTCATCATATGCCAACTCGTTCTATTCCCCTCTCACTCCAACTCGATGTTCCACTACTAATATATATGGGGCATTCCATACGAAACCGACCAATCCGTAGCCTCGACCATTTTTTATTTTATTGAAAAATTTCAATTCTTTTGTACGTCCTAAAACCAGTCTTTCTGAATTTTTTAAGATTTTTGTCTCAACCCTTCCAACCACAATAAATTTTTCAAAATTTCACACAATTTCTTTTCTTATGCTCGTAATTTTAAAAAAAAAACGGAGACATCAAAATAAAATAAAAGATCATTTTTTTGTCTTGAGTGGTAGTTTTATGAAAAAAATACAAAAAAAAGTATCGCAATTAATTTTCATATGTTTTTTTTTCAGTTTTGGATTCAAAATATTTTTTTTTACTTGGACCATTTTGATTTTTTTTGAAAAAATTCACTACTTTTTAAGAGACATTTTTACAAGTATTGAAAAATTCGCAGCTTGTGATATTCATAACTTGTATTTCTTATCTATTTTCGAAGTTATAGGTAAGACTAAAAAAGTAAAACAAATTTTCAACAAAATTGAAAATGGTTGGGGTCACGGATTGGTTGGTTTCTTATGGAGTGCCTCATATATATGTGAGGAGTTCTTTTTCAACCAGGCCACTTTTTTTTCTCACCCTCTCCAATTTTTTTCAAAATCTGCCAGTTTCAAATATTAGTCAAAAGGAACGTCTGCGATTTTTTTGAGTTTTTTTAAGGCGTCCGTTCAAGATTTTCAATTTTTCATTACGAACACTGTATCTGAAAAAATATTCATCAAACAAAAAAAAAACATAAGGATAAAAACTTTTTTATTTTTTCCACTTTATCGAAAAAAATTTTAATCATAATTTTTCTGCATTGAGAAAATTGAAATTTGACAAAAAAATGAGAATAAAATTTTTTAAAATCTAATAACACACTTTCGATTTCTGTACAAATTTTACAGGCTGTCTGTCATTGGGTAAAGAGTCTGCGAAAAAAATTTCAGAATGGCACCTGCAATGGTTACGATGAAAAAAAATAAAAACCCTGCGAAATCTCATAACGCGCATATATAGATTTCGCAGGGTTTTTATTTTTTTTCATCGTAACCATTGCATTTGCCGTTCTGAAAATTTTTTCGCAGACTCTTTACCCAATGACAGACATCCTGTAAAATTTTTACCGAAATCGAAAGTGTGTTATTAGGTTTAAAAAAATGTTATTCTCATTTTTTTGCCAAATTTCCATTTTCTCAATGCAGAAAAATTATGATTGTAATTTTTTTCGATAAAGTGGAAAAAATAAAAAACTTTTTATTCTTATGTTTTTTTTTGTTTGATGAATATTTTTTGAGATACAGTACTCGTAATGAAAAATTGAAAATCCTGAACGGACGCCTAAAAAAATCTTAAAAAAATCACAGACGTTTCTTTTGACTAATATTTTAAACTGGCAAATTTTGAAAAAAATTGGAGAGGGTGAGAAAAAAAAGTGGCCCGGTTGAAAAAGAACTCCTCATATGGGTTCCATTCAACGATGGCATTGCATCCACGTGCCACGCACACACTTTCTATCATGACTCGCATACTAAACGATTCCACCATTTACTCCTTGGGGGATGGTTTATTCAGGACGTGAAAAAAATGAAATTATCGCGAATCCTTGCGAATATATACATCTACATGAGTATGCTTTCATTCAATTCGCATGTACATTTATACATAGGTACATTTGTATAGGAAACTCCATTTCAATTTTACACCACCCTTAACGTGACTCGCAAAATTTGTAACCATCACTCTAAAGGTGATTTTACATTTTGCAATTTAATCATCGACGTTCTGAATTGTATGAAATTTTTTTTCTGTCGCCCAATCGTTGATCGGTAATGATGATTTGTCAATTCGTTTTAAAGGTCTTGTAGTGTAAAAATAGGTGGAACATAAAAACCTATATATCGATTTTCAAATTTGCACATTGCTTTTGTATAATTTTTTTCCGTGCGCCAATTATTTTTGATGGGTAAGAAACTTTTCCAATTTTGACTTTTTATCAGTTTTTTTATAGTGGTGAGGCAATGTGAAAATTTTGAATCATCACAATCTTTTTTTCTAACAATTTATATTTGTACATTTTTGTTGCACTGACTAAATTTTTGACCATTAGAGCAACTTTCATGGAAAAAAAAAAATTCACGAACCAAAGCTTTTCCCATGGGGAAAAAATGCTCATTATTTATAGGCCTAAAAAAACCTTTGTCCTAAAATAATTAGTACAACTAAACTCACGAAATTCAAAATTATTTTGCAATTTGGATACTCCGATCCATTTCCACCGAATTTAATAGCAAACAATCTTGAAAAAATAGAGTCCATCTAGCAAATAAAAATTTACATTAATATCTTAAAAATTGCTCGAGTCATTCATTTAATTATAATCATTTTTTTGTTGTTTGGAGTCTAGTTTAAACATTTTTTTTCTTCAGAAAGCTTTGTCTTATAAGCGAGCAAAAATTTCACAAAATATTCACGAAAAATTGCACGCATCTTGACGTATCCAACGGGAAAGAAAATCTGAAAATAATTAAGAAGCAGAAATTCAAGCCTGACGAGACTCGAAATATCCCATACAAAGCATAACGAAGTAACCATTCGCGCATAAGGGTTGAAACCGTGGAATATCTACGTATATATTCGCTTAACACACCGAACACCTGCGTCTCTTTTTTGTCCCTTTCTTTCTTTTTTTTCCTTTTGGTTTTCGAGGGTGAGAAAAATCGTGCATTATCTGCGGGCGGCGTATACCACATCCATATCTCTGTATATATATTTATATATATATTAGGCTGGTTCAAAAAAGCAACTATTTTAGTTTTTACCAAAATCCCCTATTAAATACTTTCAGGGAGGTGAAAAAGATGTCCGTTAAAATCAGAGCTCTCAATATCAATATTTAGCTGTCTCTCATCGCATATTTCTATTAACCATTTAAATAACACAGGAAAAAAAAGTTCAAGCTTTGGAATTTTATACCTCGGCTTCAAGTCAATGTACCAAAATAAACGATACACATTCTCGTAGGGAATTGAACGCTCTACAAAAAAGGTGTCTTATGATTTTTCGATAAACTCACTCCTTCAAAAGTTATTCAAGGTCAAAGTTAAATTAGTGAATTTCACTTTTTTTTTTAGTTTCCGGCAAAATGTTGAAACTTATTAATAAATATCGTAAAATCTTTCTTGAAAAAAAAGTTTCAATTGCATTAACATAAATTACCCAATTTTTACAGAAATTACCAACCAAGTAGTTCACACATATTCACAGTCTAATATACACACATATTAGACCGTCAATAACTTTTGAAGGAGTGAGATTATCGAAAAATCATAAGAGACGTTTTCTGCAGAGCATTCACTTCCCTACAAGAATACCTATCGCTCAATTCGGTACATTGACTAGGAGCCGAGGTATAAAATTTTAAAGTTTGAACTTTTTTTTTCCTGTGTTATTTAAATGGGAAATAGAAATATGCGATGAGGGACCCCTAAATATTAATCTCAAGAGTTCTGCTTCTAACAGGCATCTTTTTTCCCCTGCCCGAAAGTATTTAATATGAGATTTCGAAAAAAAAAAATAGTCGCTTTTTTAATCAGTCTAATATATACGTACAGAACTAATGTGTCGGTGT